>ML777123.1:1809849-1857047 GCA_009831015.1 Picea engelmannii
ACACAAGTAGGTCATTGCTATATGTCCCCTTGATTGAGAAATTGTTTTAGCCATTGAAGAAGGAAGATATAGCCTAGTCGTTGCTACACTTTTCTCCCTTTTTCTGAGCTAGTGTTGAAGTTATAGGTTGAAAAGAGGAGATGTCTTAGGCCTAGTTGAATCTACACCTAGGGTTTTAACCTTCTAGGGTTTGAAAGCCTTTCCCCTGCAACACTTTCTCCCTTAAATCTGTACTTTGAAGCTAGCCATTTTGCCAAGTGTATTTAGAGAAAGAGGAAGGAGCACGAGGCCTTGCATAAGCAACACCGGAGTGAGCCTCCTTCCCTTAGGGTTTTGATTCTAGGGCCCTGCCATTGCAACACCTTGGAACCCTACCCTCTAGTCTCTAAGTTTAAGTGCTCCTGAGACCTTTTCCCCTTACTTTGACTCCATTTTACCCTAAGGCACTGGTATTTTCTCCAACGTTGAGCTTATAGTGTGCAAAATCATCTTTTAAAAAACTTCCATTTTTGAAACCCTAACTAACCCTAACACCACTAACTTAGGCTGACGTCATACCTGACGCAACAACCCTTTTGATAAGCAATTAAATTGATGACGTCAAGCATTTATTGAACAATTGATGATTAAATATACTGTTGGCTTGGTCATCTTTATAGATATTGATGAATTGGTAATCTTGCATAGGTAATTTAGCTAAACGTTGACCTCATCTTATCTATTATTTTGCTTATTAAATGAAATCAGATAGTTAAGAAGTACTAACCCTTTGAATTATAACCTGCAAATATACATATTGTATTGTTATTGTCTTGTTCCAGGAAGGTGTTCTCAACATGGACTTCACTTCTTTATTGGCTGATTAGCCAGATTATCTGATATTGGTGGTGACCTACGAGGAGGGATAACCTTAACTCTTGACCTTTTATTCTTTGCCTCTTCAAACCCCAGGTTACCGGGGACGTCTCCCTTGGGATAACCTCCCTAAACAGAAAGAACCTCCCCATCAAGGTGGCATTGGGTGGGGAAGGTTCCTGTTACGCCAGTTTGTCCACTATCCTGTAGCCTGTGACCTAAATACAAACTACAAGATAACAGGCACGTGTGGCAGTTTGGAAGAGCCCAATGAGGGCTAATGTTTGGCTTCTGAATGCTGCATTGGCCCCAAAAAGGCCTAACATCTCCCTCAGGAGGGCTTGACGTCTCACTCTTTGCTCATTTAGGGTTTAAAAGAACATTTAATGTAGAAATAGTATGATTTTGATTTAAAGCCTTGTCGGCTAATTTTTATGACCTAAATTTAATTAAAGGTCATTGATACATTATATATTGAGGAGTTTTATCCTCATTTTGACATAAGACACAACTCACTCTCCTAGTGAGATCTGATTTTTGTGCCCTACTTGGGTATTTCTTCTCTTTGAGTGAGGCACACTTGTTGAAGGAGGGCATTTCTTGGCATTTTTGGTATTTCTCTTGAAGGAGGGTTTACAACTAGGGTTTGCAATGCTATTTCATCATGATATGTAAGTGTTTTTTTTGCAAAACTTCTTAATTGAATGGTTGTAGTCTTATATTCTTGCATTTATTATAAATTTTGTTGATTTTAAAACCTTAGGGGACAAACACACAAGTAGGTCGTTGTCTCATGTCCCCTAAAAGAGAAATTTTCAGCCATTGAAGAAGGAAGGAAGAGCCTAGCCATTTCTACACTCTTATTGCTTCTTCCCCTGTGCTAGTCGTTCCTTTAAAAGTCAAGAAGGAGGAGATGTCCCAGGCCTAGGTCATCTACACCTAGGGTCGTCCTGCTTCTAGGGTTTGGTGATAGGGCCTTGCCTTTGCAACACTCTCCCTCACCACACTCTCGTGTCTTGATTTATATTTTATGCTAGCCATTTTTCCAAGTTAAACCTAAGGAAGGAGGAAAGAGAACGAGTCCTTGCTTAAGCAACACCAGAGTGAGCCTCTTTCCCCTAGGGTTTTGTTTCTGGGGCCCTGCCATTGCAACACTTAAGAACCCTTCCCTCTAGTCCTTAGCCTTTTCCCTTCAACCTTTGCGTCCTCCCTTAATTTGACTCCATTTACCCTTAGGCACTGATCATAGGTCTCCAACGTTGAAGTGATAGTGGTCAAACAAACTTTTAAACTCTTATAAATTGAAACCTTAACTAACTACTAACCCTAATAAGGTTGACGTCATCCTTGGTTATTCCATCTTGGTGTAACAAGTTTTCTTCATAGGCAATTAGATGATGGTTTAAGAGCATTTATTGAATAAAGGATTGATTTGACACATTGATTGCTAGATCATCTTGGTATATATTGATGAATTTATATTATTTCATTGTTGTATTTATAAACATTGATATCGTCAATATCTATTGCTTATGTATTGATATCAGATAGTTATATGAAGTACCAAGCCTTTGAAATCATAGCTTGCATATATTAGTCTTTTGTTGCTTTGTTCCGGGCAGGTGTTCTCATTTGGGCCTACACTTCATTATTGGTTGTTTGGCCGGACTATCTGATCTTGGTGGTGACTTGTGAAGAGGGAATTTCACTTTGACCTTTATACCTTAGCCTCTTCAAAACTCTAGGTTACCGGGGACGTCTCCCCTGGGCCTAACCTCCTTGAATAGAAAGAACCTCCCCATTGTGGTGACATTGGGTGGGGAAGGTTCCTGTTACACCAGTTTGGCCTCTATCTTCTAGCCTTTTGACCTAGCTACAAACAGTGCGATAACAATCTACATTTGACATATATATTTCAGGGCGGTTAGACAGGGCAATGATAGGTGGTTGTAGCCACCTTCTAGTTGTAGCCGGATAACATAGGGGGTTGTAGCCTCCTTCTTGTTGTTGCCAAAGAATTGGGGAGTTGGAGCTTATCTCATGTTGTAGCTTGAGAAACTAGGGGGTTGGAGCCTCCTTCCAGTTGCAGCTGGAAAACAAAGGATGTTTGTGGTTCCTATTGGGCCTGAGTCTACACTTAAGGCTATAAAGTGTAGAGTCTAATCATCTGAAAAAGAGTAAAAGAAAAAGGAGGGGGACAAACTTCGGGGGATGAGGCTATAGCCGATCTCTGAGCTGTCTTTGCCTAACTTCCAAATATTCTTGAATATTGATATCCCGTTCGATGGTGGACCATGAAAGTTCGAGCTCTATCCAGGTGATGACAGTCTTAAGTATGGTATTGAAAAGATTCAAAGCGATGCTGGCTTGACCCGATGGGCCGGGTTCGATGTTGGGTTGCCTTACGATGGGTACAATCATGGGGAGAAAAGAGATTTTAAAAGAGGGTTGATGTTTTAAAATGCTTATTTCAATTTTAGATTATACGAGGAAAATTCAGTGAAGCCAAACGAAGGGTTGGACGAAATCGAAGGTTGTTTTCCATAACTGAGTTAAAATCTTCAGTCCGAGTAAGAAAACATAGAGCTGTCAACAATGTGGGGCGGAAATTTCAGAAGAATCCCACGTTGTGGCAGAAGAAGAAAGGAAAGGAATACTTTGATGAAATCATATAATATAGAGATCCAAGTAATTCACAAGTCTTGTACCTTCTAATAGCCGATACAGAGGAAAAACTGTAAATAACTAGACAACTAGAGATTGATCACCATAGTAGAAGTTATACTAAATTGCAGCTAAAACATTCATCAAAGACGTATATGTAAAAAATGACATGAAACATGAAATAACAGAGGAAAACACATAACTCAATCTTGACGGAATATGGAGTCTTAAATTCACTTTGTATTAATCCTAGCCCAAAAGAACTTTCTCTATTACAATCTATCACCAAAAAAAAAAGCCCCTAGTGTTCCTGCTATCTCGTCTGCGAACTCTTCCTCTTTCACAGCCTTTCCATCTATCATGATTTTAAATTTTTTAGCCATTATGCCCTCCCTTTGATATAATCCTTGCCTCACCACGACCTTCCTTTTTTTATCAAAGAAACATTCATTAGGAGGAAGCTCCTCTACGGAAATGGGTGTCAGTTCTTCATTGAAGATCCACCCCGCATCGGGATTCCCCTTTGTGAACTGTAAGGATAATGGAGATCGGACTGCCGATTTCCTTGGATGGTTGTTTTGGGGTAGCATCTGTGGCCGGCTTGTTTGACATGAGCGGTAATGAGTCACCCGACCCCTTCGAGGGCATCTCTGTTTGACCTTGGGCCTGCTTACCTAGCGTACCCTTTTCGGGGTTTCCTTCCCATTGGTAGGGGATTTTGGCTCCTCGCTTTGAGGTTCCACTCTCCCCTGTTTTCTCCTGGTTCTTCTCCTTGTTAGGACTCGAGTCCTTTGAACCTTTGACCCCCGTCTGCTGTGTGATCGGGAGCTTTGGTGTTTCACCTTGTAAAATCTGAGGGTGACAACTCTGTCGGTGCTCTTGGAATTTAAAGAAATCAGCCTTATCTCTTGGTTGCAGGGCTTGAATCTGACTCAGGACTTCCGAGTAGGACCTCGCACCCCAGAATATTCCATCATGAGGGGAATCCTCATGTTCATATCTCTTCAGGCCACAACTCGCTAGGTGATTGCTCACAACCTTACTAGGGTTGTGATTCTTGAACTCAATATCCACCAGCTTCATTTCTTCTAAAACCATAGCCTCGACATTGGCATGGTCAAAATCTAACAAGGAATATGCACCAATATGAATAGGGAAGGGCGACCATACCTTCTTTGATACTCCTTTGAGCTCTTTGCTTATTCCGCCGAGCACAGTTTACCTGGCGATCTCATGACACAATAGCTTATCCGACAAAAATAACAGTAGAGCATATGGGGGAACAGAGGTGCCGAAAACCTTGATATATGAAAATTACTCCTCTATATACCAATCTACCATACTACTCAAGTTGGTCGTGACGTTATCCGAAATCCTGGGCGGTGGTTGGCCAAAGATGGCGACGTGCAATGGCACCATTACCCAGTTGAATATTTTGTAAATGAATTCTTTGGCATTATCCTCCCAAAGGTTCGAGTGGTAGACATGAATAGGCTCTGTATTAGATGGAGCCCAACTCTAGTTCATTAATGGGAAGGGTGTCATGAAGCAGATTGCATCCATGATGTAAGCAAAGATAAAGAACGAAGCCGTTTTCTTACTTTCCCTCTACGCTCGATATTCGGTAATTTGACTGGTCAGACTGTCAGACAACAGTTTGGCCTAGTCGAAGGAGAAGCCCTCGGAAATTGTATGAATGAGAGGTACCCATGGGAGCAAAAAATGGGTAGTGTCCTGCCTCCCATACAACCTGCAGGCCATCATTGCTATGTACCTGAATTGTGGCTCAAAGGAGGAGATTGAATAGATCCTGTTAGTGTCGGCCCTGAATTTCGCGGGGTGTGAGACCCAATCTTTGATCAGATCGGACAAACTTCTTGCATACTGCTCGCACTCCTTCTTCTTGAAACCTTCTAGAAATTCAACATTGTGAGTGAGGTTCGGTGTGCATGACAATTTATACATTGCTCGCAAATGTTCTGGCCTGAAAGTCCCAATCATTACCTTCTGTTCGTTGATAATCGTTCTGGTTGGGATATCCACATGGTCCAGCGCCCACCTGATCATATCACAATAGGGAAGAAGCTGGGGCCTTGCCGCTATTTTGTGCATCTTTGCTTGAGCGACGATTTTGTATTTGGTTGATAAGTCACCATTCTCGTTGTCGCTGGAATCATCCGAACAACTTACAGACTCAGATTGTAGAATGTTGGAAACGTATGACTAGGTCTTGATATCATTAATACTCTGCGGCGAGGTATTAGAAACCACGTCTAAACCCTGACCTGAACTCTCGACAACTGCCTTGGACGTTTTTCATGGATCCATGATAGAGAAACCTGCAACTGGACCTCCTATCAAAAAAATTGAAAATCACAAAATAACGGTTATCTTGGTGAAATGGTTCTGCGCGCAAATAGAAATGAAAACTAAAATAATGAAGGGAAAACTCTCTATCTTGGTCATTTAAACCCATGGGTGTCCTTGCCAACAGAATGGTCAAATCGCTTAATAGAAAGATTTAGAAGTAAAACGAGATCCTACTATCTGTCACCTCACTACAATTCAAATAAATGCCATAAATGCTTGACGAGTCATAACACGAAAACACGCAAAAACATTTAAAACTTACTCTGTAGACGGTGCGTGTTAAAGGTTGTTTAGTGCGTTGATTAATCCAGTTTAGTTCCTTTAATTAAGTGCGTTTTAGTCTTTAAATCCCTTTTTTCGGTGTTCTCCGTATTGAAAGATTTCACTCCTAGCCTTTGAGCCCCCAAAACCCGAAATCGCGATGATGCGATTTAGTTGATTACTTGTGATATGACTTAAGCTCCTAATTAACCCACGCTTAATTAATGAATATCGCGACTTCGCGACTCGGAGCTATGAAGGTACTTCTTTTTGGGAGAGCAATCGCCGAGTCGCGAAATCACGATAGCGCTTAACTAAGTTTTAATGTAACTTACTCTTGACACTAACATGGGTAAACTTTTAAAATTGTTATCGCCACTTCGCATGTTGGGATACTAAGGACAGTGGGTAGCATCGCGAAATAAGTGAAATCTCGAAACTAGCTTTTTGGGCTTAAATATAACATATCACTTATTTAGAAGAAGGCGGCTCCAACATAGTCTCCAACTAGGGATCTCGCCTCCTCGTGGGACAAGAAGAACAATAGACTGAGTGCCTGTATGGGTAAATGGAGTCATCAGTTTTCTTCTGAGAAACCGATTGGGAAAGAGAATACAGAGAGAACCTTGAGGTTCCAAAATTAATTTTGGAAATCTTTCAAACCCATAACGCTTTCTAAGCTTAGCTGCAGTCCACGGTAACTTTCCCTTCCTCGACACTGAAATCGGGTCTGCTGAAGACGGTCCAAACAAATCTTAGGAAATTCAACAGGTCCTGTTGGTTTTGGCTTGCATCAATGAAGTAAAATCCATGCTTTTAATCAGGGAGACCTGCGATGAACTTGAGATGTAGATCCAGTTCCGAGAAAGCTAATTACCAGAGCATAGTATGATTTATGTATGACAACCTTACATATATCTTAGACATTTCTTCACTGCCAACGACCCTGTTCAGTACCCCGGTGAAGTTATCTGGTCCCCTTTATTGAATTTCCTTTCACCACTTCAAAGGGTAATTATTCATTTAAATGCTGAGATGAGGGCAATCATTTTATGAATTTCCTTCCATCATCTCTTTGGACTAGATGGGGGCAATCAATTATGAATTTCCTTTCACCATCTGTCTTATATTTTATTTTTGGAAAATGAAGTGGGGGTAATCAATTTGTATAAATAATACCAGGGGTGATATCTATGTAAAATTCGCAACAGAGGCCTGTCAACTTGCTTTGAGTTCTCTGGACCAACTTTCTCTTAACCTTCGCAACGCCCTAGTCCATAGGAAAAAGGGGGGAGTTCATTTCCAGGGGTCTTCTTTTGAGCAAGACTTAACCATTTGAAAACTGTTAAAAGACTTAAGAGAGTTAGGATCCGCCTACGCATGGCCTTGTTCATCAGGGGACCGAGAAGCTGTGAAGACCAACTCACTTTCGGAGATGTTCGCCAGTTTCCCTAATGGAAGCAAAATATCTTTTCCTCTATGGATGGTATGGGTAGGTGTCAGAGCTTAAGGAGAAAGGACCAAGGGTGAAAAAGGGAAAGAGAGAAGGTTATGGACCTCAAAAAACTGGATGTTATCATGAAATCCCGACTCAAGTGAACACATCATACTTGTGAGACCACTATTGCGTTTAATTGATATTCATTTGAAAACCCAGATACTTCGGAAATTCATCTCTTTGCCTTACCACTTCATTTTCTTCTTGGAAAAATATTCTTTGTCACTTGTTTCGGGTGGGTCAATTTTCGGATACTTGACCGTCCCTTTCTGTTTTCATAGTTTCGACTGTAATTCAGAGGCATGTATGAAACAACATGAAGAGTATCAAGTCTTTATGATTTAAGGGATTCTGGCTGTCAAGAATTATGTCTCTACTTCTAGGAAATCAACAACCTGTTTTATTCAAGGTGAAAGTGAACTTACCAAAACATTTTATGAAAAGAAAAGAGAAAGCAAATCGGTATATAAAATGGACATTTGGAACTCATTTATTGCATATAGTGCTTTAAATAAGGCCCGTTGACAGGGGCGCTGAGAGTTTCACCATCCAAATTCTCTAACAGAAATGAATTCTTCCCTTCAGAATCTGAGACTTTGAACAGTCCGTACCAGATATGACAAATTTGCCATGCTTTGCCAAATCTTCCCTCCTAGCATCCCATTTCAAAACCAAATCGCTGGGGAGGAAATCCCTGTTTTCGGATTTACGATCGAACAACGCTTTCATGTTGTCTTGGTATTTATGCATCCTTGCGTTCACCTCAGTCCTGCGTTGTTGGACCTTGATCAACTAATTTATTCTTCTTGTGACGTGGTTTGGCTCTTCTCTCTCATCTTTCCAGAGATTCATTACAGGGAGCGCCAAATTTATAGGTAAAACCACATCAGTCCCGTACACCATTTGAAAAGGAGAAGTACCAATGGATTTCTTCATACCTATTCGATTTTCCCATAAGGTGTATTTTAAGTGTACATGCCAAGATATTTTGTTTTTGCTCAGTACCTTCTTAATTATGTTCATCAAACTTTTATTTGATGATTCGGCTAACCCATTACCTTGAGGGTAATATGCTGTGGAGTGGCCCAATATGATGTTATATTTTTGGAAAAATCTAACCATTGCCATAGACTTGAATGCCTGGGCATTATCCGTCACTATCTTTTGGGGACATCCAAATCTTGATAGTATGCTCTCTTCCAGGAAATCTATCACCACCGAATCGGTCGCCTTCCTAGTGGGAATAGCTTCCACCCATTTGGTGAAATAATCTATGGAAGTGAGGATCCATTTATGTTGAGCGCTGGAATGTGGGTTGATTTCGCCTATAAAATCTAACCCCCAATGTTGAAAAGGGGCTTCGGTTTTGACAAGAACCAGAGGTAGCGTTGGGAGCTTCTGTTTTCCTGCAAACAACTGGCAAGGGTTATAGGCTCTAACTTTGATGTTGACATATGATAAAAGTTTAGGCCAATAATATCCTACCCTCAAGATTTTATAAGTTGTTGCCCTCCAGGCGTGATGCCCTCTGCACACTCCTTCGTCGAATCCATTTATGACCCCCTCTGTTTCTGATTCTACCAAACAAACTAGTAGGAAACCTAAGGGGTCCTTCCAATACAGTTGACTTTCATATATTCAGTACTTCACCGCATGCAGCTTCAGTGTCCCGGCCTTAGCTGGAGATAGATCGTTAGGGCATTTCAGGGTCAGTAGGTAGGACACTATATCTTTATACCAATCCGATAAGACAAACTTCTCTTCGATTCTAGAGATAGCTATTTGGTTGTTGGGCTTGTTTACGTCCCCCTGTCCCTCATATCCTTGCAGGTTATTTATTCCGAGCGCTCTGAAATTTGATTCCGCAAGAGCTTAGCTAGACCTTGTCCCTTTACTAGTTTCGTCGGTTTTACCTCTAGGGCGAACTCTTGAATTTTAGCGAGCCACCGACCCCTCTTTCCATCACTGTCAAGCTGGACCAATATATCCTTCACAAAACTGGTGGGAACGTATGTGATTACCTTGGAGTGTAACACGTAAGTTCTAAAAGCCTTCAAAGCCTTAACCATAGCATACACTTGTTTCTCCATTATATCATATCTCAGTTCAACATCTCTAAGACTTTTACTAAAAAAGGCTATTGGTTGATCGAAACCCTCTTCATTTTACTGGAGGAGTATTGTCGTCACTGTGTGTTTGCAGGTGAACGAGAAAATCAGGAAATCCTTTAGGTAATCGGGGCTTGCTAATACGGGCGCTTCACTGATAACTTTCTTGATGCGTGCAAATGATGCTTTAGCCTTTGGCATCCATTTCACTTCGCTGTTATTCTTGAGCATATCTGTGATCAATTTCACGATTTCAACAAAGTTTGGGATAAATCTTCTCAAAAAAATTATTTTTCCTAAAAATGACTGAATTTCTTTTATATTCCTAGGAATATTTATGGTGTCTATAGCTTCCACCCTTTTAGGGTTGATTTTAATTCCATCCCGAGACACAATGTGGCCCAAGAGTTTACCTTCCTGCATTGCGAAGTGTGACTTCTTGGGGTTTAAATACAAACTAAATTTTTGACATTTTCAAACATTTGCTTTAGGTGTAGCAGATGGTCTTCGTCGGATTTGGAGAAGACAGTAAGGTCGACGAGGTAGATAACCACAAATTTATCTTTTTCACCGATGAAGGCGATGTCCATAGCACGCTGGAAGGTAGCACTTGCGTTCATCAGACCAAAAGGAATTTTGTCATACATAAATGTGCCCCAAGGGGTGGTGAAATCTTTTTTTTTTTATCATGGTCATTGACGACAATTTGATTATAACCGGAAAACCCATCGATCATCGACATCTTATTTGCCTCGACTACTTTTTCCAAAATGTGATCCATTTTGGGTAGAGGATAGTTATCTTTGAGAGAGGACTTGTTTATATTTCTAAAGTCTACACACAGTCTGATCTCCTCGTTTTTCTTCCTAACTGGGACTAAGTTCACCACCCAGTCAGAGTACCTGAGAGGTACAATTATTTTTGCGTCGAACAATTTTTTCACTTCTCTTTCGACCACAGGTAGTAAAATGGGGCTGATTTGGCTGAGCTTATGTCGGAAGGGTTTAATACCAGGTTTCAAAGGTATTTTTTGCTCGATCACAGAGGTGTCATAGGTTCTGAGCTCATCATAAGACCATGCAAAGACATCTTTATACCGCCCGAGTAAGTCCTTATACTTTCTTTTTATTTCAGGAGGAAGATACTTTGATAACTTCACTATCCTAGGCTCTTTGGTGGTGCCCACGTCACAGTCTTTGACCTCCTCCGGTTGGGGCTGCATGGTGGACTTCAGAGGCACGTCATTTTGATCAAACAACCTTTCTAGGGGTATCAGGCCTCTAGGGATCTGATTACTTTTTAACACTAGCAGGCGATGATTTGCAAATTTTTCTCAAAACTCTTGGGGTTCCTCCTCTTCCTGCATAATCCAGGTATGATCGTTTTGGTTTTCCTAGTCAATGTGGGTTTCAGAGAAATCATCCACCATTTCTAGGAAATTTCTAATCTGTTCGTCATCTTCGAAAACCTGCTAGTGTCAAATGTTGTTTGGTATGGATGGTCTGTGTCTTACCTCTATGTGGTATTTTAATTTGAAAGCAGTAGGGGGTGGGAAAGTCGAAGCTACTTTGGCCAGTGAATCGACTTGCTGGTTTTCGGCTCGTGGGATGAAATGGACCTTTACCGATGAGAAGACATTTTCCATTAGATCCCAAGTGCAATTTCTGTAGGACCTCAGTCTCGGGTGCTTGGCCCAGTACTGCCGATTTACCTGTTTCACAATCAGTTCAGTGTCTCCATAGAACGCTAAATTCTTTATGTTTAGCTTCTTGGCAGCTTCCAGACCCAAGACTAGAGCTTCATATTCGCAAACGTTGTTTGTGCAATCTTCGTCCCACTGTAACCTGTAAGAGAAGGGAACGATGAATTCATTTTCAGGTGCTACGGAAAACACTCCCGCACCTGCTCCTTCACACGACGAAGCTCCATCAAAGAACATTTTCCAAGTTCCAGTGTTGTGCTTATTTTTAGCTGTCTTTTCGGTTCCGATTTCATCGATGTCACTTTCTTCCGCACAATTTTCTTCAGTATCGTAAAGGACAGAATACAATTTCCCAGGTCTTGATCGACGATGTAAACAGGGTAATTGTTAGGATTCTGTGGATCACTTACCGTATATGCCAACCGTGTTTCCCTGTATAACCGTGTGAACTATCCACCAAAAAAATGGATTGTGGCATAGGTCATATCCAGCTGGAGGGATCCCTCGAGCTTGGCTCCCCAAGATCTAGACAATAGTAAGCCATACTTCGAGGGTATATCGGCGACAACTACATCCATTAGGACATTTTTTACCGGAATCTGGGCGAGGGTGACTACTAAATCTTTGATCATGCCCATGCACTTAACTCTCCTTGAATCGAACGAGTAAAGATCTCCATAGGGTCTGGTGATTTCGAGGCCTAGTCTTTCCATAATAGATTTGGGCATTACGTTATGAGAGGCCCCAGAGTCCAACATGCAATTATGCAACAACCGATCATGCAGTTTCAGGGTAATATAGAAGGGGGTGACGGTATCTCTGGCACCTTCAAAATGTGGACCAAAAGTGATATTAGGCTTGTCATCTTCCAGATTTATTACATCAGACTGACTCTCTAGATCTGAAAAAAATTATCATCTTGGTTATTTGTTTTCGGTACACAAGATTCTTCGCCAAGTCAACCAAAGGTATTGGTATCTTGATCTTTTTTATCTCGTTTTCTAGGCAGAAAACTCTCGCAATTTTATCTGTTTCCTTGGCTAAAACATCAGACTCTCCCTTATCTATTTTATTTAGTAGCATTGTTTTATTCTCAGCGTTTCTGGTTTTGGATGTTCGCGTTTTGGTTGCCTTAGTTATTCTTAATTGGGTTTCGGCCCCTTTTACGTTGGTATTCTGCGAGTCTACCCCTATGTCATTTCGTATCTCGGTCTCTTTCTGGGCGGGCTCATATATTTCGCCCCTAGGAAAAATTTTCTTGGATTGTGCAGCCAACGCAGGTTTTTTTCTGGGCCTCATATTGTATTTTTGCTGGAGCTCAGCCATTATGGTGTTGGCCATTCTTTAATGAGCGGGATCATCAACGTCGTTTAGGTTATTGTTTTCAACCGATGATTGTTCAATGTTTAGGGACTTGTCATAATCTTCCTTCGTCAAGTGAGGTTGTATACCATCATTGCCTAAGTTGTTTACGTCTTCCTCCAAGTCTTCGAACTCTTGCATAACATTTTCCCCAATAAAATTTTCATTTCTTAGCAGGGCTTGGATCTTTTGGTCTTCATTTTTAATTTGTCTTGGTTGAAACCGAGGATTGGGATTTCTCCTGAATTCTCTTTTAATGAATTGATCAGCTTTCGATTGGTCTAGCTCCATTCTCGAGATTTAGTTTGATAGTTCTATGATTATACTGGCCATGTCATCCATCTTGTCATCTAAGGATCTTTCGGATCTAGAGGACCCTGCTTGTTCTCTAAGACGTCTAGTTTCCCTGTTTCCCGTCTCGCTTTTCGTTTTTAATTTACCTGAGGCCATCATGTTTGATTCAATTTCCACAACGTCATCTTGCATTCGGGGTTAGGTTGGCCCCTCTCCTTTCTCCTAATAGTAGAGAAAAATTGGGTTCAAAATCTCCTGTGAAAGTTACTTTGGTTGCGGGCTGGGACAGTTTAACTTCAACAGGGATCTTATTGTATAACTTGTTAAACCTTTGGATAAATTCCATAACAGTTTAAGATCCCTTTTTCTTTAAAGACCCGAACTCGGTAAAATAGTATAAATGATCCTTTCTTTCGCCCCATTGTTTAAGAAAAAGGTCTTCTAGCATGTTGTAGGATATGATTGAACCTGGGGGAAGGCTTCGAAAACAAGTTCTTACCTGTCCCTCAAAGGTTTGGACAAACAATTGAGAATACACGTCCTCATGCTCGAGCCCTAGAATATCAATGAATTGATAAAAAAAGTTGATATGCTCGGCTGCAGTTAGATCCCCTTCTCCTGTGAACTTGGGTAGGTTTTTCATATAGTTCTCAAGTAGATCGTGGAGAGGTACCGGAAGGAACAAGGGGGTGTATCTAGCAGCTACCTTGGTAAAAACCCTGGGAGGCAGTTGTTGGCCTTGGCCTCCTATTCCCCCTGCTCGTCCTTCGGTGGCGGCCATGGATAACCTAGGAGAGGAAATCGATGCGTTATAAAGAGGGTTGGTGAAGATGTATAGTGACTCTCTGGCTTCCCTGGGGTGGAAAGGGGAAAAATCGGGAAACTTTTTACTAGGGGAGGTGGAAGAAGAAAAAGGAGAAGAAGGTATTTGTGGACTCGGCTCCTCTGACTTGCAGGATATGTAAATGGGAGAACCCACCGGTGTCGAGTCCGTGTATGTGGAAACTTCTTCAAGGCCTTGAGTGACGGAGGGGTTTAGAGTCGATGGGATATCGATAGGGATGAGCTTCAAGGCAGGAGTGTCACCCCTTGTAGCGTAAGAGGTTGTCAGAGAGGTCTTGGTTTTTATCTCAGGTAGGAGCTACTTAGACTTTAGGGTTTCGGCTTCCACGACACTATCCGATATTTTCCCGAGAGGAAGTTCTCGTGAGGATGAAGGTTCAAAAGGGGTCTTATCTTTAGACTGATTGGACTTGGGTTGATATGCAACCATGTTTTGTTTAAAAAGACCTCTTGGTCTTAGTATTTTTTCAGGGTCGGAAACTGGCACTATCTGTTTCGCATCTGGGTTTTTTCTAGTGTTCTTCCAAAAGGATGCTAGCTTAAGAGTGGAGTCACCAAGTGAATGGTGAAGGTTTAGCCTTAACAAGGTGTTCTCTCTTTGTTCACTATCAAAAAACGAAACTCGAAAATGTCATTTTCTCAGGGGAAAGTGACTATGATTCTCTATCCCTGGAAACGACGCCAGAAAGATGTTGGTCCTGAGTCTACACTTAAGGCTATAAAGTGTAGAGTCTAAGAATCTAAAAAAGAGTAAAAGAAAAAGAGGGGGAAAAACTTCGGGGGATGAGGCTATAGCCGATCTCTGAGTTGTCTTTGCCTAACTTCCAAATATTCTTGAATACTGATATCCCGTTCGATGGTGGACCATGAATGTTCGAGCTATGTCTAGGTGATGGCAGTCTTAAGTATGGTATCGAAAAGATTCAAAGCGATGCTAGCTTGACCCGATGGGTCGGGTTCAATGTTGGGTTGCCTTACGATGGGTACAATCATGGGGAGAACAGAGATTTTAAAAGAGGGTTGATGTTTTAAAATGCTTATTTCAATTTTAGATTATACGAGGAAAATTCAGTGAAGCCAAATGAATGGTTTAACGAAATCGAAGGCCGTTTTTCGTAACTGAGTTAAAATCTTGAGACCGAGTAAGAAAACATAGAGCTGTCAACAATGTGGGGTGGCAATTTCAGAAGAATCCCACGCTGTGGCAGAAGAAGAAAGGAAAGGAATACTTTGATGAAAGCATATAATATAGAGATCCAAGTAATTCACAGGTCTTGTACTTGCTAGTAGCCAATACAGAGGAAAAACTGTAAATAACTAGACAACTAGAGATTGATCACCACAATAGAAGTTATACTAAATTGCAGCTAAAACATTCATCAAAGACGTATATGTAAAAAATGACATGAAACATGAAATAACAGAGGAAAACACATAACTCAATCTTGACGAAATATGGAGTCTTCAATTCGCTTTGTATTAATCTTGGCTCAAAAGAACTTTCTCTATTACAATCTATCACCAAAAAAAAAATCCCCTAGTGTTCCTGCTATCTCGTCTGCGAACTCTTCCTCTTTCGCGGCCTTTCCATCTGTCATGATTTTAAATTTTTTAGCCATTACGCCCTCCCTTTGATATAATCCTTGCCTCACGATGGCCTTCCTTTTCTTATCAAAGAAAAATTTGTTAGGAGGCAGCTCCTCTATGGAAATAGGCGTAAGTTCTTCATTGAAGATCCACCCCACATCGGGATCCTCCTTTGTGAACTATAAGGGTGTGATAATGGCGATCGGACTCCCAATTTCCTTGGATGGTTGTTTCGGGGTAGCATTTGTGGCCGACTTGTTTGACATGAGAGGTAATGAGTCGCCTGACCCCTTCGAGGGCATCTCTGCTTGACCTTGGGCCTGCTTACCCGACGTACCCTTTTCGTGGTTTCCTTCTTGTTGGTAGGGGATTTTGGCTCCTCGATTTGAGGTTTCGGCCTCCCCTGTTTTCTCTTGGTTCTTCTCCTTGTTAGGACTCAAGTCTTTTGAACCTTTGACCCCCATCTATTGTGTAACTAGGAGCTTTGGGGTTTCACCTTGCAAAATCTAAAGGAGACAACTCCGTCGGTGCTCCTATAATTTAAAGAAATCAGCCTTATGTCCAGGTGGTAGGACTTGAATCTGAGTCAGGGCTTCCGAGTAGGACCTCGCACCCCAGAATATTTCATCATGAGGGGAATCCTCATGTTCATATCTCTTCAGGCCACAACTCGCCAAGTGATTTCTCACAACCTTACTAGTGTCGTGCTTCTTGAACTAAATATCCACTAGCTTCATTTCTTCTAAAACCATAGCCTTGGATTTGGCATGGCCAAAATCTAACAAGATATATGCACCAATATGAATAGGGAAGGGCGGCCATACCTTCTTTGATACTCCTTTGAGGTCTTTTCTTATTTCGCCGAGCACAGTATGCCTGACGATCTCGCGACACAATAGCTTATCTGGAAAAAATAGCGGTAGAGCATATGGGGGGACAGAGGTGTCAAAAACCCTGATACATGAAAATTCTGCCTCTATATACCAATCTGCCATACTACTCAGGTGATGCTATCCAAAATCCTGGGTTACGGCTGGCCGAAGATGGCGACGTGCAATGGCAGCATTACCCAGTTGAATATTTCGTAAATGAATTATTTGGCATTATCCTCCCAAAGCTTCGAGTGGTAGACATGAATAGGCTCTGTATTAGATGGAGCCCAACTCCAGTTCATTAATGGGAAGGGTGTCATGAAGCAGATGGCATCCATGATGTAAGAAGACATAAAGAAGGAAGCTGCTTTCTTACTTGCCCTTTGCGCTCGATATTCGGTAATTCGACTGGTCAGACTGTTAGACAACAGTTTGTCCCAGTCAAAGGAGAATCCCTCTGCAACTGTATGAATGAGCGATACCCATGGGAGGAAAAAATGGGTAGTTTCCTCCCTCCCATACAACCTGCAGGCCATCATTGCTATGTACTTGAATTGTGGCTCCAAGGAGGAGATTGAATAGATCCTGTTAGTGTCAGCCCTAAATTTCGTGGGGTGTGAGACCCAATCTTTGATCAGATCAGACAAACTTCTTGCATACTTCTCGCACTCCTTCTTCTTGAAACCTTCTAGAAATTCAACATTGTGAGTGAGGTTCAGTGTGGGTGACAATTTATACATTGCCCACAAATTTTCTGGCCTGAAAGTCCCAATTGTTACCTTTTGTTCGCTGATAATCATTCTGGTTGGGATATCCACATGGTCCAGTGCCCACCTGATCATATCACAATAGGGAAGAAGCTAAGGCCTTGCCGCTATTTTGTGCATCTCTACTTGAGCGACGATTTTGTATTTGGTTGATAAGTCATCGCTCTTATTGTTGCTGGAATCATCCGAACAACTTACAGACTCAGATTGTAGAATGTTGGAAACGTATGACCAGGTCTTGACAACATTAATACTTTGCAGTGAGTTATCAGAAACCACGTCTAAACCCTGACCTGAACTCTCGACAACTGCCTTGGACGTTTTTCGTGGAGCCATGATAGAGAAACCTGCAATTGGACCTCCTGTCGAAAAAATTGAAAAGCACAAAACAACGGTTATCCTGGTGAAATGGTTCTACACGCAAATAGAAATGAAAACTGAAATAATGAAGGGAAAACTTTCTATCTTGGTCATTTAAACCCATGGGTGTCCTTGCCAACAGAATGGTCAAATCGCTTAATAGAAAGATTTAGAAGTAAAATGATATCCTACTATCTGTCACCTCATTGCAATTCAAATAAATGCCATAAATGCTTGACGAGTCGTAACACGAAAAAATGCAAAAACATTTAAAACTTACTCCGTAGACGATGCGTGTTAAAGGTTGTTTAGTGCATTGATTAATCCAGTTTAGTTCCTTTAATTAAGTGTGTTTTAGTCTTTAAATCCCTTTTTTCGGCGTTCGCCGTATCGGAATATTTCACTCCTAGCCTTTGAGCCCCCAAAACCCGAAATCACGAGGATGCGATTTAGTTGATTACCCGTGATTTGACTTAAGCTCCTAATTAACCCACGCTTAATTAATCAATATCACGACTTCGCGACTCAGAGCTATGAAGGTACTGCTTTTTGGGAGAGCGATCGCCGAGTCGCAAAATCACAATAGCGCTTAACTAAGTTTTAAAGTAACTTACTCCTGAAACTAACCTGGGTAAAGTTTTAAAATTGTTATCGCCACTTCGCGTGTCGGGATACTAAGGACTGTGGGTAGCGTCGCGAAATAAGCGAAATCCCGAAACTAGCTTTTTGGGCTTAAATATAACTTCTCACTTATTTAGAAGAATGTGGCTCCAACACTTCCAATGAATGTAATTCTTCAAGACATATAAGAAAAAGAATTCCGTGGTTTTCTCCCGCTTTGGGTTTCCATCGAAAAACATTGGTGTACTTTGTATGTGTGTGATTGCTCATTTGTTCACTATTTATTTATTCTCTAACTATTGGATGATAATGCTACATTGATATAATGCTTGTATTTTTGGAGAAAAATGATTATATTTCTCTATTACTGATTCACCTCCCCTCTCAGTAATCCGACAATTGGTATCAGAGTAGGTTCCTTTAGAAATTAGTTTAACCACTGAAAGGTAGATCATGGAGAGAAACAATTTGTATAAAAATGGAATACCACAATTTGATGGACATAAATATGCATTTTGGAGCATAATCATGAAGACATATATACATGCACAGGGATTTGAAAAATTTGACAATCAATTGTGTTAATGATTAAGCCATTAGTATAGTTCTTTGCATTTCAATAGATAACAATAGCATAACACAAGATCATTGAGAAATACATAATCACAAGAGACACAACATTTATCCTAGGAAACCCTCTAGGGGAAGAAAACCCAACAAATGTTCCTTATTATAGATAGCCAATACAATGCCAAGAGATAACTCAAGCTAATACGAAAGATCCTCTCCCAAATATGCGCCTCTCTCTCTCTCTCTCTTCTCCAACTGCAATTCCAAAACTTATCTCTCAATGAGCAAGTGAGGTGTGTGTCTAAGTGAGGTGCTAGCCTCCTTATTTATACAAATCTGGCACATGTGAAGTGTCTCTTCACTGGCAGGGCCGACTTCTCAAGCTGGGTGGTTATAACCACCTTTATTATATTCTGGGGCCTCTTAAATATATTCTGGGACCGACTTCTTCTTTTGCCTATTACAATTACATTATGACCAATCCACAAAAGGGGATTTGGTCCTTTTACAATAGCCTACATGATCAATCCACAATGGGGATTGATCCAATGAATAATATATCAAATAATAATAAGAATACACTTTGCAGTTACATTATTTCAGTACTCCCCCTTAACAGGAAGGGTATTCTTCAACAACATCAGGCGAGAGAGAGAGGACAACATCATCAACAACATCAAGTGGGTGAGAGGAAAACATCATCAATATCATCTTGGAACATTGACTGATGTATCTATAAATCATCAGAAGTTTTCTTCATTGACAACATCGTCATTCTCAAAGGAATGCAATCATCATCTGCATCAATATGTATTAGTATAAAACTAATACATCATCATCACAGCACGAGGCTAGCTCATCATCATAATACTGGACTGGATTTACGTCATAGATGTAGGGCTGGAAGCATAGTGCTCGTCTTGCTTTACGTCACAACAGTCAAGATGAAAGAAATAAACTCACCCTGCTTTACGTCACAACAATCAAGCTGGAAGCAGGATACTAGACCGGCTTTATGTCACAACTGTCAAGCTGGAAGCACAGTTCTAGTCTCATCTCATAGTCTTGCTTTACGTCACAACAGTCAAACTGGAAGCAAGAAACTCGTCCTGCTTTACGTCACAACAATCAAGTTGGAAGTAGGATACTAGAATGGCTTTACGTCACAACTGTCAAGCCGAAAGCTCAATGCTAGTCTCATCTCATCATCTTGCTTTACGTCACAACCATCAGGTTGGAAGCAAGATACTATATTGGCTTTACGTCACAGTTGTCAAGCCGGAAGCACAGTACTAGTCTCATCACATCTTCTTGCTTTATGTCACAACCATCAGGTTGGAAGCAAGATACTAGACTGGCTTTACGTCACATCTGTCAAGCCAGAAGCATAGTACTAGTCTCATCACATCTTCTTGCTTTACATCACAGCATTGAAGCTGGAAGCAAGAGATGTCTCATCACAACAACTACTCGCCCTTTCAAGGAAGGTCCTTTCAAACTATACCAATCTTATCTCGAAAGTGCTAAAACTTTACACGAGATAGAGTCTTGGTCAACACATCAACAACATGTTCATCCATGCTAACGTACTGGAGCTTTAAGGCTACTCTTTGCACCATGTCACAGATGTAATGATATCAGATCTCTATGTGCTTCGACCTGTCATGGAATACATGATTCTCTGTCATCTTTATGCAGCTCTGGTTGTCACATAGGATCATGGTTGCTTCCATCTCTAGGTCAAATAGACTGGTCAACAAATTTCAAATCCATATAGCTTCGCAGCTGGCAGAACATGCAACAATGGATTCTACTTTCACTGTGTTGAGAGCAATGTTGGATTTCTTTCTACTCTACCATGAGATCACAACTAATCCCAAATTGAAACAACATCCTGAAGTGCTTTTCTTGTCAGAAACACTTCTTTCCCAATCTGCATCAGTATATCCACTCAATGTGAAATCATTATCTCTGTCATAACTGAGACCACAATATATTGTACCCTTAAGGTACCTCATCACATGTTTTGTAGCCACTAGGTGAACATGTCTGGGTTCTACCAGAAACTGACTCAAGGTGTTCACAAAAAAAAAAAATTATGGTCTGATGTTCGTCAGGTACATCAACGATCCAATAATCTGTCTGTACAATGTGGCATCAATTAATTCTGACGAAGTGTCGACCAACAGCTTCAGCTTCGCTTCCATGGGTGTATTCATGGACTTGCATTCCAACATGTCAAATCTCTTCAGGATTTCAACTGAATACTTCCCTTGATTAAGGAAGATCCTCTCTGGACTCTGCCATACCTCAAGACCTAATAAATAATGCATTAGACCAAGGTATTTCATTTCAAATTCTGAGGCAAGTGTCTTCTTACATTCAGTGATGAGATTTTCTTCTCCGGTTAAGAATACATCATCCACATATAGAAGTAATATTACTGGCTCATCGTTCATAACCTTGAAGTAGAGGTTAGAATCTAATTTACTCTTGGTAAATCCCAAGCTCATTCTTGGTGTTACAGATCCTAAGAGGGTCGAGATTAAGACATGGTCTTTGATCTTCTCTCTTATCATCTTTGCCGGTGGCTCTTCATCTTCGACTACATGGACATGGTGCCTCATATGTTTTCTCTTGTATTCTTCTCGTCTGGCTGGACAGAATTTCACAATGTGTCCCTTCTTATCACAATGGTAGCATTGTACATATGAGTAATCTCTTTCCTTTCGTTGTCCTTTCTTCTAAAATCTCCTTGGATGAGATTCTTTATTATTGAATTTGTTTGACAGTTGAGGCTCTTTATGAGTCTCCTTTTGGAAGTAGGGTTTCTTCCTTCCTCTTTTGGTGTGAGTAGCTAGGGCTTGATCATCATCTTTTGCTAGTAGCGCTTCACAGTTAGCTACTCTTGTTTCTTCTTGGATGCATTCTTTCCATAGACTATCAAAATTCAGTTTCTCCGTTCTAGCACATATAGATAGCCAATACAATGCCAAGAGATAACTCAAGCTAACACAAAATATCCTCTCCCAAAGATGCCCCACTCTCTCTCTCTCTTCTCCAACTGCAATTCCGAAACTTGTCTCTCAATGAGCAAGTGAGGTGTGTGTCTAAGTGAGGCGCTATCCTCCTTATTTATACAAATCTGGCACATGTGAAGGATCTCTTCACTGGCAGGGACGACTTCTCAAACTGGGTGGTTATAACCACCTTTATTATATTCTGGGGCCTCTTAGATATATTCTGGGGCCGACTTCTTCTTTTTCCTATTACAATTACATTATGACCAATCCGCAAAAGGGGATTTGGTCCTTTTACAATAGCCGACATAATCAATCCACAATGGAGATTGATCCAATGAATAATATATCAAATAATAATAAGAATACTCTTTGTAGTTACATTATTTCAACAAATTGTAGATGGATACACAATACCAACAGTTCCACCAACAAATTACAAAGCAGTGAAACTCAATCAGAATAATTCCAAAGCCAAAAATGCACTTCTGAATGGTCTTAGTGAAACAATATTTACCAAAGTTGCACATTGTAAATCCACTAAAGAGATTTGGGAAAAACTTCAAAATATTTATGAAGGAGATTCAAAAGTCAAAGCAACAAAGCTTCAAAATTACAGAGGTCAGTTCGAACAACTTAAGATGAAGAAAGATGATAATATTGCATCTTACTTTGTACGAGTTGATGAAACAATAAATGCAACCATAGGATTGAGAGAAGAAATCGAAGAATTTGTAATTGTTCAAAAAATACTAAGATCTCTTCTTATTAGATTTGAACTTAAGATATCAACACTAGAAGAAAGAGAATATATAAACTCAATAAGGATGGACAAACTACATGGAATCTTCACAGCATATGAAATGAGAACTGAACAAGAATATCCAGATATAAAAGAAACAACTTTCAAAGCATCCAAAAGGTCAAAGAAAAAGGGAAAGAAAAAATAAAAAGAACATAGGAACAACAATGATGTCTCGGAAGATGATGAAGAAGTGGCCAACTTTGTCAGAAGATTGAACTAGGGAACTGATGAGAGGTATAGAGGTAAGCTTCATTTAATTTGTTTTAATTGTGATGGTATTTTTCATTTTGCTAACAAATGTCCTCATAAGAAAACGAGAAATGTTGAAGGTTACTCAAATAGCAAACAAACATATAAAAGAAAAAGAACCACAAAGAAAGATTTCAAGAAAAGTTTATGCACCAAAGAAGACATCTCATCATCAGATGAAGATGAAGCCAGTGACAGTGAGACATAAAGAGTTCTATTCATGGTAGTAGAAGGCTCTAATAAAGAAAAATCCGAAGACGAATATGGAGAGGCAAAAGTTGACTATCGAGAAGAATTGATGTGTGCCATAGAAGTTATTAGAAGAGAAAAGAAGAGAAACAAGAAACTATAAGCGAAACTAGACAAGAAAGCATACACTCAAGAACTAGAACAAATGATCACAACTTTAAAAGTTCGAATAGAAGAAGATAAAAGAATTGAAGAAGCACTCAAAGAACAGGGAGAAGGAAAAGACAGGATCATTAGAAATTTGGAAGCAGATATTGTCACATTAAGAAATGATCTTTGAAAGAAAAATATGCAGAACAACTCAAAAGTTTTGGATGACATTATCAAGAGTCAAAAACTTGATCATGACAACTTCATACTTGGATACAATCAGACAAAAAATGGACCAAGCTCCAAAACAACAGAGCAAGAAACATATCCAAAAATCTATTCAAAAACAATCAAAGGGGATTGAAATATCTACAGGGAAGATTACAGGGACACTCCTCCATCGAGAAGATTTAGATTTCAGAATCAACGACCGACAGATAGGCCTCCTGAAGAAGAATAATTCATAAGAGTGCCTCCCTTCAGAAGATCTTCAACTCCCAGGTATCAAACTATATTTTTTGGTTTATGTTATACATGTAATAATTTTGGACATAAAGTTGTGAATTGCAGAGCTAACAATAGGAACATAAACAATTTTGAAAGTCATACACAAAAGTGTTGTCCAAGAAGGCCTAGAGAAACATAGAGAAGAAGTTACAACATGTTTGAATCTTTGAGCATTGAGGTGGAATGTTAAAAATGTAACAACTTTGGACACATGGCCAAATATTGTAGAATGACAATCCCTCCTAGAGAGCCACAACAGAATAACAACAATCACAGACATGAACCTCATAAAAGGACATGGATAAGAAAACAGAATCAATACATCAATGAAGAATGCGCACTCGCTCTACAAGCTAAGCAGAATAAACGTGGTTGGTATGTTGACAGTGGTTGTTCAAAACACATGACAGGTGATAGAGATAGGTTTCTTACATTAAGAAAAGAAAGAGATGGATCAGTCTCTTTCGGAAATGATGATTCAACTAAAATCATTGGAAAAGACACAGTCATAATTGAGAACAAGAATACAAAGGAAGAAAATGTTCTACTAGTAGAAGATATGAAACATAATCTTCTAAGTGTGAGTCAAATGTGTGACCAAGGTCATAAAGTTACTTTTGATTCAAAAAAGTGCGAGATAAGAAAAGAAGGTTCAGGAAAAATGATTGCTACAGCTGCGAGAACTTCAAGCAACATATATGTGTTAAGTGAAATTGGAAATGAAAAGTGTTGTCTAGGAAAGGAAGATGAAAGTTGGCTATGACACAGATGAATGTGTTACATACATTTTGATAACCTTGTCAAATTCAACAAAAGAGAAGAAGTTAGAGAAATGCCCCAGATCACGAAACCAACCGACACTTTATGCTAGCATTGTCAACAAAGAAAGCAAAGAAAGACCAGATTCAAATTAAAGGAATATTCAACGACCAAACCACTGTAAATTGTGCATACTGATCTAGTCGGACCAACTACAACAAAGGGTTTAAAATGTGAGAAATACTTTATGTTATTAGTTGATGATCATACAAGAATGACTGCGGTTTTCTTTCTCAAAAATAAGTCAGAAGCTTTTGAAAACTTCAAGATCTACAAGGAAATGGTTGAAAATGAAATGGATTCAAAAATAAAATGCTTGAGATCTAATAATGGAGGAGAGTTCACTTCAAAGGAAATTATGGACTACTGCAACAGTCATGGAATAAAAAAGCAATTCTTCGTTTCTAGGACACCTCAACAGAATGGAGTTGTTGAAAGAAAGAACATGACAATACAGGAAATGGCTCGAACAATGCTAATGGATTCAAAATTGACATATATTTTTTGAACACCGGAAGTGCATACAATAGTTGACATTCAAAACAAAGTAATGCTTAGAAACAACACTGACAAAACTCCCTACGAGCTATGGAAAGGAAGACCAACAAATGTGAAGCACTTTAGAGTTTTTGGAAGCAAATGCTACATCAAAATAGAAGATGGTAGAATGAGAAAGTTTGACTCTCGTGTGGACAAAGTACTTGTTGGTTACTCAAGTACTAGGAAAGCATACAAGTGTTACAACCTGAGATTGAACAAAGTCATGGAAAGCATCAATGTAACAATTGATGAAACAAGTAGACAATAATTAAAAAGAAGAAGAAAATGAATCAATGGAACAAATTTACGAAGAAAAAACAGAAGATGAAAAAGTAGAAGATGAAGAGCATCTGATAGAAGCAGAATAATAAGTTGAACAAGTACCCCCAAAGACACCTAGCAGACGAGTATAGAAGAATCACCCTTTAGATCAGATTATTGGAAACAAAGATGCATGAGTTGAGACTAGAAAAATAATATGTTCACTGGAACAAACACACCTAACACTCTCATCTACGATTGAACCAAACAGTTTTGAAGAGGCCAGGAAGGATGTATTTTGGAATAAGTCCATGGATGAAGAATTTGATCAAATAGAGAAGAAAGACACTTGGGAATTAGTTCCAAGACTGAAGAATAATAATGTGATTGGCACAAAGTGGGTATTCATAAATAAATTGAATGAAGATGGACATGTTACAAGGAAAAAAACTAGATTGGTATGTAAAGGATACACACAGGTTGAAGGAATTGACTTTGAAGAGACATTTGTTCCAGTTGCCAGAATGGAAACAATCTGATTGCTCCTAGCTTATGCATGCTCTAATAATATTAAAGTGTATCAGATGGACGTAAAATCAACTTTTCTGAACGAATAACTTGAAGAAGAAGTTTACATTGAACAACTAGAATGATTTCAGTTATCAGAGAACGAAGATTATGTGTGTAAATTAAAGAAGGCCTTGTATGGTCTAAAATTGGCTCCTAGAGCATGGTACTCTAGACCGGATAAATATCTACAACATGCAGGGTTCAGAAAAGGAAATGCAGACAACAACGTCTACATCAAGGTAAGTCAAGATAGTATTTTATTAATTGAAGTTTATGTTGATGATATTATTTTTGGTAGTGATGATGACAGGTTAAGACAAAAATTTGCAAAGGATATGCAGAATGAATTTGAAATGTAATTACTTGGAGAACTATCATTATTTCTGGGACTTCAGATACGTCAAAGCAACCAAGAAATTTTTATTTCTCAAACCAAGTATATCAGAGAAATGCTAAAGAGGTTTGGAATGGAAGATTGCAAACCAGTTATCACTCCCATGCAAACTAGTTACAAGTTGAGCAAATATGATGAGTCAAAGTCTACAAATCAGAGGCAATAAATGTCAATGATTGGTAGCCTACTATATGTGACAACATCCAGACAAGATGTAATGCAAACAGTTGGATAGGTGACATGATTTCAAACAACATCAAAGGAATCACATGTATTAACAGTGAAGAGGATTTTCAGATATCTCAAGAGAACAAAAGAGTTTGGACTATGGTATCCAAGAGGAAATGATCTATCACTTATTGCCTACACAGATGAAGATTGAGCAGGTTGTATTGATGATCGACGAAACACCAGTGGAACAACTTCCTACTTGGGTGAGTTTTTAGTATCATGGTTAAGCAAGAAACAATCATCACTATCCTTATCTACAGCCGAGACAGAGTATATTTCAACAACATCATGTTGTACGCAGGTTCTATGGATGAAACAAACTCTGACATATATACAGGTTGAGTATGATGAGCCCATTCCAATCTATTGTGATAATACAAGCGCCATCAATATCTCAAAGAACTTGGTGATGCACTTTAAGACAAAACACATTTCAATAAAGTATCACTTTCTACGGGAACAGGTTGTAGAGAAGAACATCAGAGTTGAATATGTGGGCACAAAAGAACAAGTGGAAGCCATCTTTACAAAACCACTTCCACGAGAAGTCTTTAAGTATATTCGCTAGAGACTCAAAGTAATTTCTACTCCAAAATGAATGCTTTTGAATTCTTATCTTATATGTCTTAGATTTACACGAGGAAGCACCATAAAGAGGATAATTCAAGTCGGGAGATCAGTTTTAGAAGAGTTCAGTTAGGGGGAGTATCCCCAAGGACAGTTCAGTTAGGGGGAACAACCCCAGATGGAAAGATACATTTGCCATTGATGACAAAGGGGGAGCGATTTATCAGATGCAGAACACAAAGGCATGGTTCCAAGGGGAGCGATGGTCACAAGGGGATCATTAGTGATATGACTTCAATATTGCATCAGAGTGTTTCCATCAATGCCAAAGGGGGATATTGTTGATTAATTGGGTTGGTTGTCATTGATGTCAACCCTTGAAGAAAGTCCGGTAGCGAATTCCGGTAGCACAAAGGTTTGGGTAATAGACCCAAGTTTGTTTGATGGATAATGGTATGAGTTTTGATATATTTGCAGGTAAGACTATTCCAGATGGATAATACATGTCACACCATTTCCGGTGGTATGTGGAACACCATATAACTCCTCACGGTTAGAGAGTTATGACCATGTGAAGTTGGAGAACCCTCATAAGTCATCTAGAAGCCCTAAAAGGTCAAAGTAGTCAAAGTGTTTGCAAAATAAATTATTTAAATAATAAAGTTAATGGAGAACTCCCTAAAATAAGGAAAGTGGTTTAAGAGATTTTAGAAGGTAAATAATAAAGTGAAGTGATGAGTGTACTATAAGTCAATGTAGATACAAAAGAAATTATTTAAATAATAAAGTTAATGGATAAATTACTAAGTGGACAAGTGGTTAGAAGTTGGTTAACCCTAAAATAAGGAAATTAGGTTAAGATGGTTAAAAGGTAACAGTTGAGGAAACTACATGAAAGTATAAATAAGAGGCAAGGCTCTCTCATTTGAATTACACTTGAATATCATTGAATATATATTTTGTGAAAGGTTACTTGGGCAGATATTATTGATAGAGAAAAATTGTAGTAGAAAAAGTGCGGCAGAAAAATCGCGACAGAAAAATCGTAGCAGAAAATCATGGTAGAAAAAGGGCGGCAGAAAAATCGTGGCAGAATAAGTGTGGCAGAAAAATCGTAGCAGAAAAAGTGCGGCAGAAAAATCGCGGTAGCAACATGGTTGGGGTCTATTTATGAGAGATATGACACATCTTATTTGAGGTATGTTTTGTGAGCTAGGGTTTATCTCGTAAGATGGTATTGGATGTTCAGTATTGCTGCATATATCATATTTGTTGAGGGATACAGTTGGTATTTTGTTGTTGGTATTTGGCATATGGGTATTGGTCTTTTGGTTGTGATGTGTTGCTGAAGTTGTTGGTTTAGCTTGAGGTTACATAACAATGAGGTTGTGGCATATGGTTTGATGTAAGAGTTTATGGTATTTGGTTTATGGATAGAGTGATGAATTGTTCGAAAAATTTTGATGGTTATATTGGTGTATGTATTTGGTATATGATTGCGGTACATGTTGGGTACATGGTTGAGAAAAGTAGTTGATGAGTTGACACATACATGAGGTGTATAGTTGATTAGTTGGCACATACATGAGGTGTATAGTTGATGATGTTGGAACATCTTGATGAGTTCAAGTTGATGCATGGTACATGTTGGTTCAGGTTGATTGGTATAGGTTGTTCCAGGTTATTGGTATAGGTTGACAGTGACAGGTTGACAGTGGTAGTGGTTGATTCAGTGACAGTAACAGGTTGTGTACATTTGACATTTATATTTCAGGGTGGTTGGATGTGGCAAGGACATGTGGTTGTAGCCGGATAACATAGGGGGTTGTAGTCTCCTTCTTGTTGTTGCCATAGAATTGGGGAGTTGGAGCTTCCCTCAGGTTGTAGCCTGAGAAACTAGGGGGTTGGAGCCTCCTTCCAGTTGCAGCTGGAAAACAAAGGATGTTGGTGCTTCCAATGAATGTAATTCTTCAAGACATATAAGAAAAAACATTCAGTGGTTTTCTCCCGCTTTAGGTTTCCACCGAAAAACACTAGTGTACTTTGTATGTGTGTGATTTCTCATTTGTTCATTGTTTATTTATTCTGTAACTATTGGATGATAATGCTACATTGATATAACGCTTGTATTTTTGGAGAAAAATGATTATATTTCTCTATTACTGATTCACCCCTCCTCTCAGTAATCCAACAATTGGTATCAGAGCAAGTTCCTTCAGAAATCAGTTTAACCACTGAAAGGTAGATCATGTAGAGCAACAACTTGTATAAAAATGGAATACCACAGTTTGATGGACATAAATATGTATTTTGGAGCATAATGATGAAGACATATATACATGCACAAGGATTTGAAATTTGACAATCAATTGTGTTAATGATTAAGCCGTTATTATAGTTCTTTGCATTTTAAAGGATGTTGGTGCTTCCAATGAATGTAATTCTTCAAGACATATAAGAAAAAACATTATGTGGTTTTTTCTTGCTTTGAGTTTCCACGTAAAAACATTGGTGTACTTTGTATGTGTGTGATTGCTCATTTGTTCACTGTTTATTTATTCTGTAACTATTGGATGATAATGCTACATTGATATAACACTTGTAATTTTGGATAAAAAAGATTAAATTGCTCTATTACTAATTCACCCCCCCCGCCCAGTAATCCAACAATAAAGACGTTGTATAATCCTAAATGGTAAAAGTTGTCGGAAATCACGATAGACTAGCAGTACGAGACACAAATCACACGACAAATTTGGTCATAAAGATGCATTTATTTAACCATTCATCAACCTTGTTGGCAGATGCGACAAGTTAGTTAAGGCGTGAAGAGACATGAACAATTTCACATGAATTTCCAAGAATGAATTATTGTTTTTACAAGATGCATGAAAGAGAGAGCGAACTATAGCCGCAACAGAAAAAACACACAGAGAAAGTAAAGAAACTTGTCGCACGAAACAATGGTCCTGCCGAAAGTTGGTGCGCCATCAACGACAGCAAGGAAGCAATTGAAACGACCATCAGTTGCACCATAGGTCGAGGAAATACTTAGATCTTTGGCTTCACAAACAAACCTCCATAGGGACTATATACCGCCGTGAAAAGACAATGCACCTCAAGTTAAAATACCAACAGATGGAAAATACCCACATGCACACCAAGAATCCCACCTGATGTAAACATTGAAGGGGACATTCTAGGAAATATTGTCTCCCTCAAGTTTGTAGATCGCGGTTTAAGAGATGAACATAAGTTTCTCGAGTTGGCTAGGGAAACGTACTTGTGCACCAAGAGTGTGCCAGGCACAAGAACAATACTTCTTAAACTACAGACGTGGGAAACAACACTGTAGAAGTCGGGGATATTGAACCTAATGGAGATTTCCCATTTTGGACATAGCCTGGAAATCAATGCTCATGTCAAGTTACTACTTAGTTGTGTCCATGGAGGAACATTGTGGCTTGTCTCACCGATATCGATTGATACCAAATTAATTTCTTGGATCACAGGGTCAGCAAAAGTAGGAGAGGATCCAACCACATTCTTCAGGAAAGCAAGGGAGAAAGGGCAATCAGAAGCCATGAAGGAGAAGTTTCACACCTTCAGGGGAAAAAAGGAGTTGGATGTTGCAAACATCAACGATGACTTTGTTTAGTTTGCAACGCAGGTGTTGGCCTGCAAATTGTTGAGGAAGTGTCGTAAGGATGAAGTGCATGTTGTAGTAATCGTAACCACAGAAAAATGTGTGGAGCGGGTCCAAATGATTTGGGCCACATTCTTAGTGAATTAATTTTTGACAGACTTCATAGAGTCCCAGGAAAAAGGCACATAGTTTCATTATGCCTCGCTTCTTATTTTGATTGCACTGGTAGGATGGAAGGAACCAGGTTATTACCAATGTGAAAATAGTCAGTAGAGGCATTGCAACTGCGCGGTATGCCAACTTATGGAATACACAAAACAAAAGAAGAAAAACAAACAACATTGTTACATTTTATGTATATTTTGATGTGATCATGTACATCATCATACATACACAACGCATCATTGTCGAGACAGTAGAAACCTTTCGGGACATTGCACGATTTAAAGAAGGGATGCACCATATGTACGTGCAAGCGAAAAAGTACCCTATGTTCCAGTGGCTTCCAACCAACTACAAGTTGACAATAGATGATGTATGCTTAATTGCTAATGATTGGGAAGTTGATTGGAAAATCCCATCAAAAAAAACATGCCACCTAGAAGATGAAGACAAGCAAGACAAGGACGACAAAGAACTAGGTGAGGGGCAGGGGAATGACCATAACAATGGCACAGGAAATACGCCAGGACCATCGACAGGAGAAGCACAATCCCTAGTCCCCACAATAGAAGTAAAACAAAAATATAATGGGAAAGAGGTAGCAGGAGGTGCGCGCAAGAATACCAAAGCGCACAAGGTACCCCCAGTTTATACTCTGACCAATGACGACATGGACCGAATCGGCTACCAAGTACGGGACGCCACATAGGAAGTCATTGAGGAAGCCACAAGGAAACAAGAAGAACAACACCAGAAGGTGTAGGATCAATTGGTAACATTACAACAGCTCTTGGAAGCAGCCATAATAACACTAGAGCACAGAGTAGGTGGACAACCAAGCACAAGTTCGGTAGAGGAAACACATATTGCCAGTCTACCTCTGACCAAGCTAGCAGCGGGGCGCATAACGTTACAAATCGAGATAGATGAAATCGAGTTCCTAATGCCCGAATTACAAGAACAGATGAAGACATTGAGCCACTTGAACATATTGGTGTCACAGATGCCTATACATATATTACAAAGCTTGCAAATAGGCATTTTACATGAGATTAGGCTTCGGCCAGATGAAGAAAACTGAGAAATGACCCAAGTAATGGATGAAAGGGCTCAATTGCAACAACAATATGCCTTTGCGTTCCAACAAAAGACTGAAGTTGAAGGAAAAGTGGAAGAAGGGATGAAGGAAAAGAATGAGATTGAGGAAAGGGCCAAGCAAGCTCTAAAGGAAAAGGACGAAGTCGAGATAATGGTGCAAAAGACACAAGCAGTCATCCAAAAGTTGTACAAGGAAATTTTGGAGGTACCAATAGTAGTAGAGGCTACTATAGAGGAGTAGGACTTGAAAACTAGTGAAGTCATCAAAAGATTTTGCATGATAATCGAGGACCTACAATTGCACAGTACGCCAAGAACACCATCGAAGGAAAGAGCAGGAAGACAAAGAAAGATGATGACAACCATAACCAATATCAAGAAAGTGGAGGAAGAATGCACAAAACTCTGCGAGGAAAGTGCGTAAATCTGGATAGACCTAGTAGAAGATCCAAAGATGAAGGTTGTGGAAGAAAAAATTAGAGATGCACAGGAAAAGGCGCAGAAAGCATAAACACCCTTCCATCAGTTGAACGAATGATGACCATTTTTACATAGAGTATATCATATGTGGAAGTTGAAAGGATGTGGGATCAACATAAAATCCTTTAGTGATGCTTAGGACCGTTGCAAGAAGAAGCATTGAGTAATAAGAGAAATTGCAACTGTGCAGGGCAAGGTGAAACAAGAAGCACATGAAACAAAAGAAAATATTACGGCCCTGACTGTGCAGGGTGTAGAAGAAATTGTGGAAACTGAGGCGACGATAATAAAGGAAGATGTGGCAGCTAAGGAAGCCTCCCAAAATTTTCTCCAAGCATGGAGGAGCACGCAACAGGGATGAGTGGCTCGGGACGAGCCATAGGTGAGTGTTGGGGGCTTATTGGACATGCATTGTGGAAAAATGTTCATGAAAAATCCCAAGTATGGAAGAAGTGGACAAAATAAGAAGAATAACAAGAATGACAAGGTAGGGTTGGGAGTGCGCAATTGAGGCGGATTCAGGAGTACAGTGCGCAGTAAGAGGAATAAAGTAGAAGAATAAAGAAAGAAAAAATGAAGGATGACAACCCAACATGCTAAATATAGAAGGAAGCACAAAAGAAGGAAGAACATCAGTTAGAGTGCAAAAACACAATGCAGACGAAAAAGCAGGTAAAGCAGCTCGAACAAAAAGTCAACTTCAGTTGTCATGAATTGTAGTAGGGTTTTTGGATGAACAAAGTAGGGTTTTAAGCCCTAAAAATTATGTATAAATATTTAATGGGTTGGGAGAATAGGGGTTCCTCTTCTCGAGCGATACTTTGGAGTCTATTCCAAGTTGTCGATAGTTCTTGTATGTAAGGAGAGTGATAAAATAGGCTGAGAAGGAAAGAATCTATTTCCGAATGTTAAGGAGATGATGCAGAGAGAGAGAGGCTTGCACTGCAGAACGACTAGTATAGGAGAAGGAAAAGATAGCATGATGTATCTTTGTAAGCACAGTGCACAAGCCTGAGATAATTGCATAAAGAATAATAAAGAAGCCAATCATTGTGGACGTAGCCCAAATTTGGGTGAACCACGTTAGCTAATGTGTTTATTTGTCTTTTATGTGATTGATCATGGATACTTTCTTGATGCATGTTAGACTATAATTATTTTTCATGTGATCATTGCGCAATAGTATGAATGTTACAATAACCGGTTTCTATTGTAATCTGAAGGATAATGGTAATACATAACTAAATTCACTAAGTAACCTAAGGAGAGAAAACAAATAATCATGCGTCTAGAACAGATAAGTAAGAATGACAAGGATGATCACCTCCCATTCCCTCACTACTACAGAAACTCGATTTCTGCAGCTCCAGTAGATACCTCGAGTGAGACTTCACCTACATGCAGGTGATGCCAAAAGGGTCGGTGTCTGAAGGGTTTTGTTAGTCAAGATAACTCAAAACTAGGGTCTTACAACTGCGTGCATGCCAACACACACAAATATATTAAAGGAGGACTTTTGCTAGTGTGGAGTCATTCGAGAGTGTAGAAGAAAATGATTTTTTCTTACACTTAAGAGAGAAAATAAGGAATTTTACTCAAGCATTGGATCATGAAAGACTATGATTCAAGGAGATCTTGGATAGGTGGAGAAGGACTTCCATCTAGAGATCAGGTTAAGGAGAAGAGAGAAAAGAGGCAACTGCAAGCGTGTTTCTGTAGAGCAAAGCCATATGAAAGGGTCAATATGTATGGAGTTTTTCGTACAATCCTTGAGGTCGTGTATGCGGGCATCAATGGAGACAGACACGTATACACGAGTTTACTTAAGGAAAGGCATGTACACCTAAAAAAGCAAGGCAAATCTGGTTTGTACAACAAATCATACTTTGTCAAGTTTTTCTGCAGTTGTATTTCTCTCAGTGGGTCATTAACCTTGTTACAGGAGCCCTGATTTTATCATAATAAAATAATCTTAGTACTGGTTTTTCCAGAGATATCTACCCAAAAACATTGGTGTTTATGTGTGCATGATTAGGTTTCCAATATTGCTTCCGCTAGATTTATTTGAGTTGATTATTCCAGTAGTGTATGTTTTTTTGTGAGCTGCTAACTTGATTTGCAGTAAGGAAATCACTAGATAAAAAGATACCTAGGTGTTGGAGTAAGGAAATCAACATGGCATGCAGAGCGTGTTGAGGAAATCAACATGGCATGGAGAGTGCGTTGGAAAATTCAACATGGTATCAAAGCAATTGCTTTGAGAGGGAGCCAATCTCAGGTTGCACAACGAAAAATCTATTAGATCTAAGTGACCATGAGATAGATCTAGTTCAAACCTAGGGTTAGAACAACAAATCTATTTGATCAAAAGTGTCACAGTGGGTGTTTGAAGGACCAAACATAGGTTCACTATATTTTGCAATAGAACTATCAAATCTGCAGGAGATCTTAGCAGATCTATAAATCGACAAGAAGAAATCGAAGGACATATTTCTAGGAAACCTTCATATAGAGGTAGAACTTGGTTTGCAGGAGTACAAATTTGTACGCAGGTTGTAGTGGTAATATTTGTGTACATACGCAGGTTCCAGTAAGGAAATTTGCGTACATACACGAGTTTCAGTAGGAACAGGCGTGTATAGGATCGTACAGGTTGTATAGAGGCAGTTTCAACAGTGAAATTCATTGAGTGCATGAGCCATGAAGGACTTTGACTCAAGAGGATATCAAGAAGGATGGACTTTCATCCAATGATTAGCTCAAGGGATACTAGATCTATTAGAGTCCGTGACTCATAGAGAGAGAAGAGATGGATTTTTTCTCAAAAGAGATATAAGTAAGTGTGAAGGACATTCACCTAGAGATCTTATCAACCCAATGGAGAAGGAGGCAAAAACAAACATATCTAGAGTAAGGAAATATTTGGGCACTAAAGTTGCAACAGGAAGGTCCAGTAGATTGGAGAAAAGTTCCATAGTTGTACACAATTTGTTGTAGCAACAAGGCACATACATACGTGGGTTGTAGAAGTAACATGCATGTACACATACGGGTTTCATTAGCCCATGGAGTGTACATACGTGGGCTATAGAAGGAACAAATGTGTACAACTTGTGAAAGTTGCAAGCACATGATTGTGCAACAAAGGTGCTCGGTTGCAGGAGTTGGTTATTTCTCGGTGGAAAAAAAATATACACAAAATGAGATAGTGAGATCTTATTGAATTGAGTGGAGGACTTTCATCCAAGTGTGCAAGGGCAAGTTCTGAGGAAAAGGAGCAAAGAGGCAGTAAGAGAGAGAGCAACCAACAAGATTGAAGTACTGATCTTGAGGTATGATAAGCTAGGATATTTGTTGCATTGTATTATTCCTCATGTGGACCATTATCCCAGAATGGGAACACTTATTTTATATTAATAAAATCAACTAGAGCTAAAAGCATGGGAGATATTCAACATTCTGAGGGAGGACTCAGGAACCCATGTGGAGCTTGGTGATGATTCCAAGTATGCAATTAAGGGGAAGGGAACTATCGTGTTCCAGCTTGAGTCATGAGTTCATTAGAGACCTAGGATGTGCTTTATGTACTAGAACTGAAGAAGAACTTGCTCTCAGTTTCAGTTTTGGAGCACAGGGGTTTTGTCATTACTTTCCAGAGAGGGAAAGTATTCATACACTCATAGGGAGCTAGCCTTGAGACACTAGTCAAAATTGGTGTCAGAGAGGGAAGGTTATACAGATTGCAGAGCAAGCCTGTAAGAGGATCCAAGGGGATCTTGGATCTTGGATCATGGATCGATGTCAGTGACAGAGGATGAGGAGCAGGAAGCTCAGAAGGGTGAATAGTTGAAGGATCAACAAAGTTCACAGACTCCCAATGTGGGGAATCAACCTTCATAGGGGAAGAGGCAGTTAGACCATTCCATTCTTATCAAGAGACCAAGTTGGTACGAGATGACATTGATGGATGCTTAGGAGTAGGAGGCTCCTAGGAGAACATTGAGGGAGAGAAAATCTTCGACAAAGTTTCCAAACTTTATGGAATTGATATGTAACAGCATTGATTTCGTGACTTCTAGTGTTTAGGAAGAAGTTGACCAACATGGTTGGCGGGATTCCAGTAGGTAGGATGATGTGCAGGACATTCTGTTGGGATCGGAGGGAGAATCGGTTCCAGTTGGCTCTTAGGGAAATATCTTCCTCGCTAAGAGGGAGTGTTGATGCATGGTAGCATCATACAAGTATGTCCGCACAGGTCTATGTGTCTAGACGTGTGGAAATTGTCCAAAGACTTCTATCCTTGAATTTACTTTAATTAAAGGAATTATTAAAATAAAGTGCTTTTATTAATTAATTAATTGAGTTATTTAAGGAAATTCTAAAAGTTATCATTTAATTTTAACCATTGATTTCAAGTGAGGTGAGAAGTAATCTCAAATGTCAATAAATTTGAAGATTAGGGTTAGGTCATAACTCAAGATTATAAAAACAAGGCTAGGGTAAATGAGTAGACATTTTTTGTGAGACCCAAGGTCATACTTTTCACACAGAGATAACAAAGAAAGAATTTTCTAATCACAAAGGATTTTGATTCAATGAGATCTTGGATAGGTGGAGAAGGAATTCCATATAGAGATTAGGGCAAGGAGAAGAGAGAATAAAGGCAGTCACAAGTGAGTTTTAGATGAGCAAAGCCACTAAAAAGGATCGAGCTAGACAAAGTTTGTTGTACAATCCTTGACCTTATTACAGGAGCCCTGATTTTATCACGGGAGCTCTGATTTTATCATAACAAAATCATCTTAGTACTCGTTTTCCCTACGAGTTTTTTCCAGGGGTATCTACCCAAAAATATTGGTGTTTATGTGTGTATGATTTGGTTCCGAGTATTACTTCTGGTAGATTTATTTGAGTTGATTATTCCAGCAGTGTATGTTGTTTTGTGAGATGCTAACTTGATTTGCAGTAAGGAAATCAATAGATAACAAGATACCTAGGTGTTGAAGTAGGGATTTCAACATGGCATGCAGAGTGTGTTGGAAAATTCAACATTTTTTGTCTAACCTGGTGGGTTGTCAAGACAATTGAAGTTGTTGGACCTGATGCTGGTGATATTTCCTCTGGACAACAAACTCGAAGTAAAAAGCAACATGCTAGCATTGCATTGATGACTCGTGTACTTGAAATTGTTGATGTTTTGGTAGTTGTGGGAGGATATTTCCCTCCTAGATTACATTTCTTGGATTTAGAGAATATTTTGGAAGCAAGAGATCCATTGGACATATATTGAAATTCCCTAGAAGAGAAGTCATCCCAGAAGAACAAAGTAATAATGAAAAGAAACATGCTCGGAGAAGAAGTCGACCAATTCTAGTGGTCAGGAAGACTATAAATAGAGGACGTCTTGGCTCATGTGTTCACTCACTCATACTCTCCCAGCTACACAAAATCACGGAACAAGTTTGGAGGAAGTGACGTAGTAGTTGCAGCTGCAAAATTTATTCTTGTTTTGTCTTTTGGTATCTCTCTCTTATGTGCTACCCCTTGAGGAGGTGTGCTATCTTTGTATGGTGTTGTTGCTACAACTGTGGTGGTATTTCTATTTGAGCTAGGGTTTATCTAATTGGACTTGCTTTGTGAACAAAATATATCTAAGTAAAGATTAGTGTGCTCGTGGGTGGCATATGTGAATGCCCATGGTTGGGTGAAAATGATGTGACATTGTCTATGGTTAAACGAGGATACCAAAATTTCAACATGGTATCAGAGTCAATTTCCTTCATAACAATCTAACCGCTGGAAGGAATATCCTTTAGGGTTTCCTTATAAAACCCTAGGTTTGTAGTGCAAGTTCTTCCGTGCCAGTTGCAGTGAAAAGTTTATGTGAAGTATTGGGACTAATTTTTTTTCTTATTCTAGTGTGCCCTACCCTAACACATCTCCAGCTATCTCCAGACTGCAAGTTGGAGCACTTTCAAGTTTTTGGGTTCGTCGTTGCTTGTCGTTGTTGTCAGATGTTGCTGCTACCTGTCATTGTTTGTCAGAGCTATGTAATTGTATATGTTTAAATTGTATCACTCTCGTGAGGGTGTTTTCAGGAGAAGGGATCTTTTATTCAAGCACAATATCGAGAAACTATAGAAGACAACCCAAGTGGGACAACAACAACTAAACTCTAGGTTTGCATATCAGGTTTGATATTTATTTATATTGTTTCATTTTAAGTAAGTGTTGTAACTAAAATAACAATCTTTAGAATTCTATTATTGTTATTTTTATTGCTAGTTTAGTAAACACTTGATTATTGTTGGTACAACTACGATTAAGTAAATGATCATATTAATAATGCACTTTTTTACAAGATAAAATGTTCTCCTCTAGGAGATGTTCTTGGTTGACCTTGTTCCAGTCAACTTATCTTGTAAAATCCATGGGGGTTACCATGGGGATATCATTGTTCTTGTTTCTTGTTATGGGCAGGTCACAGGTAATAGATTTGAGAGGGAGCTATAATGATGATTGTAGGAGGAAACATGAAGTAGACTATCCAGACATAGAGTTGTGTACATACATGAAGGAGAAGAGGAGGTCAGGACATGCAGAGGGAGAAATGACTCCGGAGACTATATAGCTTCAAAGGGAGCATGTAGACTCAGAGTGAGCATGATCTCAAAGAGTGTCAATTGCTTAGAGACTTTCATTTATAAAGTATTCCTCTTCATATTCAGATTTCGATGGGAGAGATGTCCTCCAAGATTGACAAACATGAGGCCAGATCAAAATATTCAGAGACTTTGAGGAGATATGGGATCTCTTGGGAGGATTCCCTTGTTTCAGTGAAGGAATCCAGTCAGAAGGATTGGGATGTGGACCTTTTTACTTGATTCCGAGACATGTACATCAATTGACAGACATTTTGTTAAGATACCTATGTGGTATGAGTGGATATGGATTGAGATATGCCTCGGATGGAGATGTGAAGTTGTAGGATTATACAGACTCTGACTGGGAAGGGAGTGCAGTGGATCAATAGAGTACTTCTGGTTGTTGCCTCAGTTTGGGATCAGTATAATCTCATGGTTGAGCAGGAAGCAGACAATAGTGGCACTCTATACAACAAAGGATGAGTATATAGCAACCAATATTGCAAGATGTGAAGCAATGTGGCTTTGAAAGTTTCTTGCGAGACTTCAGTCAAGACACGATGCATAAGGGAGTTGTGAAGCTCCAATACACATCCACAAATGAGTAGCATCGAGCAGACATTCTCCCAGATTGGTCATGCTGATTTGACCAAGGGAGAATGATGCTTTCACTCACAGGATTATCCATTCTTATTTGGATAATGGTGAATGGCCCAAGCGTAGTATTTATCCTACTAGTCATGTGGATTTGAATAGAAGAGGAAAGACTCTAGGTGTATAATGTCCACTCTCATTGAGAGGGAGGTCTGTTGTTTCTTTTCATGTCAGCTAACCCCTCTGGCCAAGGGTTCCCTGGATCAGGCTTGTGACTGAGGGGGTAATGCACTGTCAGACCTAATGAGAGAAGAAACATCACACACATAGTCGTGAGGACTATGGGAGTAGATTTGTGCTACTGGATCAGACTATAACTATGGTTGATGGAATATTGTAGTAGTTGTGTGCTATTAGTTTTAATTGTTTCATAGTTATATAAACATTGATTATGATTATGGTTGATTGCATATTGTAGTAACTGTGTGTTACTAGTTGATTGTTGCATAATTATAGGTATGACTATGGTTGAGGGCATATTGTAGTAGTTGTGTGCTACTAGTTTATTGTTGCATAGTCATACTGATCATGACTATGGTTGAGGGCATAAGGTAGTAGTTGTGTGCTACTAGTTGATTGTTGCATAGTCATGGAGGTGACAGATCTTGACTATGGTTGAGGGAATATTGTGTTGATGATTTCATCTATGTGAGACATTCTCCAACTTACAAACCTGTGAGATATGGATCATTGCAGCTATATGATACTTTCTCCAGCTTACAAACCTAAGAGAAAACCACTGAGAAGGGTGTGTGGTTTCTATCTGAGACAAAGCTGGAATGTAGAGATGACCTCCTCCATATTGAGAGTTGAGAAGAACTCCAGATTAACACAGTGAGACAAGTGATCTGCAGAGTTGGATGTACATGTGGTTGAGCACAAGGTGAACGTGTGAAATCCCAAAGTGTTGGGTGCATCGTCATGAGAACATAAACAAAGATGATGTATTAGCCTCCTCTGAGCTAAATAGTTGACAAGAAACTCTCGATGAATCTCATGTGTAATGTAGTGGGAAAGAAGATATGTTGAGTGGACGTGCTTGTGGACGAGCTCAAGTGAATGTGTGAAGAAGTGGTTCTTCTGTGTAATGCAGTGGGCCATAGATATGGACATCCCTATGGATGTTCTCCTAGTGGATGAACACTAGTGGGTGTATAAGATCCCTTTCTATATTGTTCAAGAGTCATACATGCCTGTAACCCTAATTGTAATGTAAAGGGTACAGGTCGGCCCCACCTTAATGTGATTAGTAATTAATGTAAAATATAATTAATTTGGTTGATATTAATTATATTATAATCTAGTGAGGTCGACCATGTTGTGCCAATAGACACTTCTATTGACAAGTTCAATTTAGTATAAGTAAAGGTAGATTCCCCATTGTGGAATGATATCTCTCACATGAGTTTGGAAATTTCAGTAAGTATATCTCCTTGGGAAAAGTGGACACCTCTCTTGGCTGATAGACTTCTAGGGTTTGAGCACCCTCTTGTGTACTATGTCTTATTGGTGGTCTCTTGAAGAATATATCAAAGGATTTGGTTGGGTTTTCTTCCCTTGTTGAGAAGGGTTTCCCAAGATACTTCTTGTGTTCTTGTGCATGGTGTTTCTTCTTGTGATCTTGGTTGCTGCAACATTATTGTTTATGGTTAAGACACATGCTAAATTGGAATGAAATACATGCTTAACCTAGCTTATTGAAAAATCAACATGGTATTAGAGCATAGGTCTTGAAGATCCCATTGCACAAACACTTTCCAACCATTCTCTATCGCTTCTGTAGAAACTGTACGACCCTCCTAGGGTTTCTAGAAATTCCGTACGACCTACTCTTCTTAAGGTTTTCAACACTTAAAACTTGGATGCTGGGGCTAAAAAGTACATAGGTGTGTACGACCTCCTTCAATGCACTTCCAACAAGTCTCAAATTGCATTTTCGAGCATTTTGGTGTTTTTGTCCCTAGGGTTTCGCCAATTTCTGCAGAAAAAATCATAATTTCATTTCTGCAACTTCTTGAAGAAGCTCTTCAGCTTACCAGGGCTATCATATTTCTCAAGGCTTATTGTTGGCAGTCATAAGCCCAACAAAACCTAAAAGTGTTAGCCTAGCCTAGCTGTTAGGTTTTCTAGCCTAGTTGACAAGGGTTTGTGAAGATGAGAAAAATCATGATGGGAGGCAAGCTTGATGATTTAAGAAAACTCATTTCCAGGAAGACAAGACCTCAAAGAAATGAATACATCAACATCTCAACACTCTCAGGTATGGTTCCTATCAATGATAATACTTGGTTAATTGATAGTGGTGCCTCCAGGCACATGACCAGTCTTAGAAATCATCTAACACATTTCGTTGAGAAACAGACACATCTACATGTTGTTCTTGGAGATGATTCCAGATATAATGTGAGAGGAGTTGGAACTTCTACCTTCCAACTAGATTTAGATATGAAACTTAAATTAGAAGAAGTATTATATGTGCCTGGAATGAAGAGAAACCTTGTCTCTATTTCGTCCTTGGAAGACAAAGGCTACAAGATTACTTTCTTAGAAGGAAGAGTTATTGCATGGCACAAATACTCCCATATAAGTTCTTCCAAGGTAATTGGTGTCTGAGAAAACAACTTGTACAAATTGAAGCAGAGATGTTACTTTTGAAGAAGAAGTAGCCTTCCAGAAATCTAGAGAAGCTTAGATGGAAATTGATAGTGAAAAAATACCTTCTCCTCCTTCATCAGTTCAGAGGGAGATAAATATTATTTCAGATGATCCAATAGTTCCCTTTGATCAATTTTCTCCAATAGATTCAGTTGCTCCAAGCAACATACCCAGAGACATTACAGTTGGACATAAAAGCTCTGCTTGGTCCTGACAAACTCTACAAGAAGCAGAAGGACATGAAGCCCCACAAGGAACAACCAGAGAAAGAAAGAGACCAAAGAGATTCTCAAGCTACCTTTCGTCCATGACCCACATTATTGACTCAGAGCCATCTTGTCATGGAGAAGCTTTAGGTGAACAAGTATGGCAAGATGCCATGATTGAAGAATACCAATCTATATTGACAAATGATGTATGGGATGTTGTTCAATACTAGAGGGAAAGTTTGTAGTGACTTCCAAATGGATTTACAAAATCAAGCATGTTGTCGATGGAAGCATTGAAAAATACAAAGCAAGATTTGTGGCCAGAGGGTTTTCACAAGTAGAGGGAGTTGACTATGACGAGACTTTCGCACTAGTAGCCTGATACACCTCCATCCGATCTATCATTGCACTAGTTCCTTACATGGGTTGGAAGCTACAATAGATGGATGTAAAGACAACCTTTCTCAATGGTGTGATTGAGGAAGAAGTTTATATTGAACAACCAGAAGGATTCATTGTACACAATGAAAGATCTCATGTATGCAGGTTGAAGAAAGCCCCATATGGCCTAAAGCAAGCACCACGTGCTTGGTATGAGAAAATGGATGGATTTTTGATGAGTTTGGGCTTCAACAAAAGTGATGATGATCCAAACTTATACTATCATATTGATGGCAATGAGTGTTTGATTTTGGTCCTATATGTGGATGACCTTTTCCTCACCGGTTCAGAGAGACTCATTGCTGAATTCAAAGAAGCATTAACTGCAAAATTTGAAATGAAGGATTTGGGATTAATGCACTACTTATTGGGACTAGAAGTATGGCAGAGAACATATGATATTTTCCTGAGTCAAGGAAAATATATTATGGAGATATTGAAAAAGTTCAGCACGACATAATTCAAATCCATGCCCACTCCAATGGTAATGGATTTGAAGAAACTGAGTGATACTGATTCAGAAGATGTAGATCCACACTTATACTGACAATTGATTAGATCTCTGATGTATCTGGTTAACACCAAACCAAACATTTTCTATGCAGTAAATGTGCTTAGCCAGTTTATGAGCCAATGGAGACATACACACTGGATAGTTGCAAAACATGTATTGAGATACTTATGAGGCACAATTGGTTATGGCCTGAGATATGCATCCAGTGTGGACTTGAACCTGCAAGGATATGCCGATGCAGATTGGGCAGGAAGTGTCATATATAGAAAAAGAACCTTTGGTTGTTGCTTCACTTTAGGGTCTTCCATGGTTTCCTAGTGCAGTAGGAAACAAATCTCTGTAGCATTGAGCATTGCAGAGGCAGAGTACATTGCATTGAGTGTGGCAGTTTGTGAGGCAATGTGGCTTCACAAACTTATGACTGACTTGTTCTATCATGATATGTGACGCAGGAGCATCTACGACGTCATGACATGAGCCAGCGTGGAGGAAAGAGAAGAATAGTTGGACAACACCAGCTCATACCTTTTTGAATTACTTTGAAAAGATTGTTGCGTCGTCGTTTGAATGAATGCATTCATATGAAGCGCACTTGTAATGTAATGTAGATAAGAAGGCATTTAACAGTTTTAAATGTTGGTAGATAGGGTTAGCTATAGATTAGACAGTTTCATTTCCAGGAGGGAAAACGAATATAGGCACCCTCCTTGTGTAATTGATTATTATTCAGCATTAGCAGAGAGGAGCAAGAGAGAAAAGAGCAAGCAGAGAACTTGTGAAGAACACCCATGTACAGATTGAATTAATAGAAGAAAGCCCTTGATTCACTTCCATGGCTGTGTTTGAATTGTGTGTGTTGTTGATGTTATGTTGTTGCATACTTGCTTCTCTTTATGCTTATCTTCTATATGCTGCGTATGTGATTGCATATCAGGTTCGAAACCTGAGAGAATGAGAAATGAGTTTCAATTGTTTCTCTGTTTGAGCCAGGAGATTCCTGCATAGAGTGCAGTTGAATTCCTCCGCATAGAGTGCGTCGAGGAGGCTCTATAGTTAAACTCTCATTCTCTCTCACCCAGAAGTTGAATTGGGTTGACAGGGCGTGCAGGTGAAGTGCAGGTCAAGTTCGAAGCCTCAGCAGGGAGTCTGAGAAAAGGAAGGTAGGGATGGTTGTCTCTGTGGACGCGCAGGGTCTGGACGACTTCGACACTTTGAGAGCTGTTGGAAGTCGAGCACGTAAAACGTGCACGGAAGGCCTCAGAAGGAGTCCGGGACATCAAGCTCATGAGGGATAGTTCATTCTCGACATAGTGAGAATACACCCAGGAAATATTCCTCAAGAGGAAGAGAATTGACGACTTGAATCGTCGGGGAGGTTTGTGAAATCTCGATGATCGTAGGATCGTGGAAAAGTTGCGCGGGAGATAACCCGTAAGCACAGGCGAGGAGGATAAAAGTCCATCGGGCTTCGGTGGTTCGGCGTTCGGGGGTTGGCGAGGTAAGAGTTTTACACCTCGTGAAATCGCGAGTTGCGATTTCCCGATTTGACGGGAGTCATCGATCTTCAGAGAGACACGTGGCCTCAGATCCCGGAAGGTCGATATTCGACGTTCGGAGTTTGGCGAGGCAAGAGTTTATACCTTGCGAAATCGTGAGTCGCAATTTCCCGAGGTTATCGGGGTCGTTGATCGTGACAAGGACAGGTGGCACGAATACGGAGAATCGGGGATTCGGCATTCAGGATTTCTCAATGCAAGGAATTCGTGACAGTTAAAATCGCGATCCTGCGATTCCCGATCACACAAGCGGAGGAGTGACGTAGTTGAGTGGGACCTCCAGAGAAGGTGGGGAACAGGTGTCATCGGACTTAGGGGTTTTGGCGTTCGGCGTTTTGGGGGTTTCGACCGCGAAGAAAACTTGTATCGTGGATTCGCGATCCGCAAAATCCCGAAGAGGACGTGGCAGCGTGGGACCCCAGGTACTAGTGGAAGACAGGTGGCGTCAATTCGGAGTTCGGAGTTTGGGGATTGAAAGGGGCAGTGAAACATAACATCACCATTCCCGATTTCCCGATAGGGAAGTCCCCGATGCGCAAAAGTGTTGACTGTTGACTCTCGGGGTTCGGGGTTTGGAGCTGTAGGGGAACTATGTTCACGTAAACCGCAAATTCCCGAGTCACGATATCCCGATTTCCGAAGGAGGGGGAATCGCTGAAGGAGTTACTGTGGGCGACTTGTGACTCTCAAGGGGAGTTGGAAGAGCTTGGACTCTTCGGGCCCGTGGTCTAAGGAGATCCTAGTGGGAGTGGCTTGCTCGGTGAGGGGCAGGTTTGCGTCAAGTGGTATCAGAGCCGGAAAAGGGTTTCTCTTTGCTTTGGTAGTAGAGAGAAGAAATCCGCCATGCCGCCCAGGAGGGAGAGGCAGTCACCTGATTGTGAAGACAGGGATGCCCGAAGAAGAGGTAGGCAATCACCCAATCCAGAGAAGGGGAGGGAATTGTCCAGGGAAAGAAGCATTCATGGACAGAATATAGAAATGGAGAGGGAAATAAGAAATCTCCATGCTAGAATGGAAGATATGGAAGCAGCGCAGAGGCGCATAGCAAATACAGGAGATCTGAGTGACCCCGAAGGTGAAGCTGACGTTGTACCGCAAGGTGGAGTTGCAGCAGAAGATGCAGCCAATGAGCGATTAATCAAGGCTATGGCCAGGATGAGCGCAAAGGTGAGGATGGACATTCCAGCTTACGAGGGAAGCCTGGATGCAGAAGAGTTGCTGGATTGGATCCGAGCACTCGACACCTACTTCAATTACGAATATATCAAAGAGGACAAGAAGGTGAGGCATGATGTCACTAAATTGAAAGGACATGCAGCCTTATGGTGGGACGAGCTGCAGGCGAACATGCGTTCCAAAGGAAAACAGAAGATAAAGAGCTGGGACAAGATGATCGCTAAGATGAAAGCGAAATTCATCCCCAGAGACTATTAGATCACTCTGTTCAGGCAGATGCAGAACCTGAGGCAGAAGTTGATGACGGTGAAAGAGTACACCGAGGAGTTCTACAGGCTCAACATCTGAGCTGGTCATCGGGAGAGTGATGACGAAAAGGTGGCGAGATACCTGAATGGTCTTAGGTATGACATTCAGGATGAATTGAGCATGGTCACCATCCGAACAATTGAGGAAGCGTACCAGATGGCTTTGCAAGCTGAGGAGAAGCTGAGCTGCAAGCAAGGACAACGAGGGTGAGGCAGAAGCCAACCCAGAGGCAAAGCAGTTGTCCAAGAGAGAACTCAAAATCCCAAGGAGGATTGGAAGAAGCCTCAGGGAAAAGCTGAAAGAGGTGGAACCTCACAGCAGAGGTAGCAATATGATGAGCCGAGGAGGCAGCAAGATGATTAGCAAGGAGGATATGCTGACGCAAATACATTTCCTCGTACTCGAGGTAGAGGTAGAGGACGTGGAGGAGTCATCACATGTTTTACATGTGGGAAAGACGGACACAAGGCCGTTTACTGTCCAGAGAGGAAAATGGACAGAGGAAAAGCTCACGTCGCTGAGGCGTGATATTGAAGATGAATATGCTAGAAGTGGGAAGTCACTAACAGTGCATAAAGTTCTCTTGAAACCTGAGAAAGAGGTGGAGGACACAACGCA
>ML777123.1:1876481-1904670 GCA_009831015.1 Picea engelmannii
GATTTCTGAAGGAGGGGGAATCGACGAAGGAGTTACTGTGGGCGACTTGTGACTCTCAAGGGGAGTTGGAAGAGCTTGGACTCTTCGGGCCCGTGGTCGAAGGAGATCCTGGTGGGAGCGGCTTGCTCGATGAGGGGCTGGTTTGCGTCAATATGGATCCTACCACTATTCATTGTGATAACCAGAGTTGTGTAAAGCTATCTGAGAACCTGATGTTTCATGAAAGATCGAAACAAATTGAAATAAAGCACCACTATATTAGAGACATGGTACAGAGGAAAACAATACATGTGTAGTATCTTCCTACCCATGAACAGATCACAAATATATTCACCAAACCACTTGCCAAGACAAAGTTCGAGTACTTTCGAGAGAGACTTGGCCTGGTGGAAAATGCCTCCGTAGCTGAGAGGGAGTGTTGATGATTGTAGCTATGTGAGACATTCTCTAGCTTACAAACCTGTTAGATGTGGATCATTTCAGCTATGTGAGACTTTCTCCAACTTACAAATCTGAGAGAAATCCCCTAAGAAGGGTGTGTGGTTCTTATCTGAGACAAAGATGGAACATAGAGATGACCTCCTCCATACCGAGAGTTGAGAAGAACTCCATATTAACACAATGAGAAAAGTGATCTGTAGAGTTGGACGTACCAGTGGCTGAGCATAAGATGAACGTGTGAAATCCCAAAGTGTTGGGTGCATCATCATGAGAACAGAAACAAAGATGATGTATTAGCCTCCTCTGAGCTAAAGAGTTGACGAGAAACTCTAGATGACTCTCCTGTGTAATGCAATGGGAAAGAAGATTCGTTGAGTGGATGTGCCTGTGGACGAGCACAGGTGAACATGTGAAGAAGTGGTTCTTCTATGTAATGCAGTGGGCCAAAGATATGAACATCCCTATGGATGTGCCCCTAGTGGATGAGCACTAGTGGGTGTATAAGATCCCTTGCTATATTGTTCAAAAGTCAGACCTGCCTGTAACCCTAATTGTAATGTAAAGGGTACATGTCGGCCCCACCTTATTGTGATTAGTAATTAATGTAAAATATAATTAATCTGGTTGATATTAATTATATTATAAGCTAGTGAGGTTGACCCTATTGTGCCAACATACACTTCTGTTGACATGTTCAGTTTAGTATAAGTAAAGGTAGATTCCCCATTGTGGAATCATATCTCTCAAATGAGTTTGGAAATTTCAACAAGTATATCTCCTTGGGAAAAGTGCACACCTCTCTTTGGCGCTAGACTTCTAGGGTTTGAGCACCCTCTTGTGTGCTAGGTCTTATTGGTGGTGAAGGTCTTTCTTTTGAAGAATATAGCAAAGGATTTGGTTGGGTTTTCTTTCCTTGTTGAGAAGGGTTTCCCAGGATACTTCTTGTGTTCTTGTGCATGGTGTTTCTTCTTGTGATCTTGGTTGCTACAACATTATTGTTTATGGTTAAGACAAATGAAAAATTGGAATGAACTACATGCTCAACCTATCTTATTGAAAAATCAACATATTGTAGTAGTTGTGTGCTACTAGATGATTGTTGTATAGTCATGGAGGTGGCACACTATGATTATGGTTGAGGGCATATTGTAGTGGTTGTGTGCCACTAGTTGATTTTTGCATAATCATAGAGATTGTTGTACTTCATTTTGATTGCAGAAGAGAGACAATGTGTCTCTGAATAGTAGTTGTGTGCTACTTGGAGTGGTTGTGCACCACTAGATAATAGTTATGTACTATTATGGATCGACACAATCATGTTCTACTGGATGGCATTGTAGTAGTTGTGCACTACTAGCTGATTGCCATGGAGACTACCAGTTCACATTGCGAGTAGCTAAGTGATACTTGATTGCAGAGACTGTGAAAGACAATTTGAGATATCGCTGGCATTGTGGCAGTTATGTGCTACCAATTGATTGCAGAGTAGTCAATGGAATACTAGATGAAGACATCGTGAAAGATGCCTCCCTAGCTAAGAGGGAGTGTTGATGTTTTCGTAGCTGCGGGAGGATCTTTCCCTCCTATATGACCTCTCTTAGATGCAGAGAAGATTCCAGAAGGAAGAGATCCATTGGACAGATATTGAAATACCCTAGAAGAGAAGTTGAACCAGAAGAATAAAGTAATAATGAAAAGACGCCTATCTGGAGAAGAAGTCATCCCAGTCTAGTGGTGAGGAAGACTATAAATAGAGGATGTATTGGCTCTTTTGTTCACTCACTCACACTCTCCCAATGACACAGAAACAAGGTGCAAGTTTGGAGGAAGTGGCGCAATAGCTGCAGTTGTACAATTTATTCTTGTTCAATCTTTTGGAATCTCTTTCTTGTGCGCTACCCTTTAGGAGGTGTGCTACCTTTGTATGGTGATGTTTTTGTAGTTGTGGTGGTATTTATGGTTGAGCTAGCACTTGTGCTAGGGTTTATCTGATTAGAATTTCTTTGTGAAAAAAATATATCTAAGTAAAGTTTAGTGTGCTCAGGGGTGGCATATGTGAATTCCTATGGTTCGGTGACAATGATGTGGCACTGTCTATGGTTAAGAGAGCATACCAAACTTTCAACAGAAACCTCTAATCCTATTTCCTACTCGGATGCTCAGGGACGACCTAAATGGGAACATGCTATGCAGACATAAATTAGTTCTTTGTCGAAGAATCACACTTGGTAATTAGTTTGCCGACCATAAGAAAATAATGTTGTAAAGTGGTGGTGGGTCTACAAGACCAAATTTACCTCTGAAGGTATTTTTGAGCGACATAAATCTCGCCTTGTTGCGAAGGGATTTTTTCAGCAAGAAAGTATCGACTACACTGAGACCTTTACCCCTGTTGCAAAGATGAAATCTATTCGACTAATTCTTTCCCTTGGTGCTCGTTTTGGATGGAAAATGCATCAGATGGATGCGAAGAATGTATTTCTTCATGGAGTCCTATCTGAATAAATTTTCATGGAACAAACACCTAGTTTTGTGACAGATTCTAACCTGGTTTGTCAATTCAAGACGTCACTTTATGGTTTGAAGCAAGCTCCATGAGCTTGGTATGCTAAGGTCAACAATTTCTTTCTTCAACTTGGTTTCAAACGATGCAAATCTGATCACATATTGTATGTAATCCATACCAATGGAGACACTTTGATTGTTGTCTTATATGTTGATGATCTTCTCATTGCTGACAATAACATTGATCTCACTCATAGATTGAAGAAACAACTTGCTCACTCCTTTGACATGATAGATATTGGTATTGTGCATTATTTTTTGGGTCTTCAATTATTACCACTATGTGATGGATTTATTTTCTCAATCTAAATATGTGATGGATATTTTGACGCATTTTAATATGGCCAATTGTAAGCCATGTGCTACAGCTTTTCAATCTGGAGTAAAACTCACCAAAACTTGTCAAACACTGCAAGCTTAGGCTCCACTTTATCGACAACTGGTTGAAAGTCTTATTTATTTTACTTATAGTCGACCTGACATTTCCTTTGATATTAGTGTGGTTTCTCGGTTTATATAGGACCCCAAAGAAATTCATTCGAAACCAGTCAAACGAATTGTTTTCTATCTCAAGGGTACCACTCATTTTGGTATCAAGTATTGTTGCAGTTCAGATTCGCTGGTTAGCTTCATCGACTTCGACTGTGATAATGACAATCATGATCATAAGTCCACTTCTGGATATGTGTTTAATCTTAGCACTGGATTGTTGGTGTGGTCGTGCAAGAAAACAAAGGTATCTCCTTGTCAACTACAAAAGAAGAATACCATGGCGTCATTCAAGCAGATATAGAGGCAGTCTGGATCTGCCAATTGTATTAGCACTATGTGATGATTGTTTTTTTTCTCAATCCAAATATGTGATGGATCTTTTGACACATTTTAGGATGGTCTATTGTAAGCTTTTTTCTACTCCTTTTCAATCTGGAGTAAAGCTCACCAAAACTTGTCAAACACCCCAAGTTGATGCTCCACTTTATCGACAACTAGTTGGCAGTCTTACTTATTTTACTCATAGTCAACCTGATATTTCCTTTGCTATTAGTGTGGTTTCTCGATTTATACAAGACCCCAAAGAAAGTCATTGGAAATCAGTCAAACGAATTGTTTTCTATCTCAAGGGTAAAACTCATTTTGGTATCAGGTATTGTTTAAGTTCAGATTCGTTGGTCATCTTCATCGACTCCAACTGGGCTAGCGACAATGATTATCGTAAGTCCACTTTTGGTTGTGTTTCATCTTAGAACTAGACCGTTGGTGTGGTCATGCAAGAAACAAAAGGTATCTCCCTGTCGATTACAAAAGTAGAATATCATGGTGTCGTTTAAGCAGGTACAAAGGTAGTCTGGATTTGCCAACTTCTGGGAGAACTTGGCATTCTTTTTTAGACCTCGACTAAAATCTACTATAACAATCAAAGTTCCATATAGGTTGCTGAAAATCTTGTTTCCCACATTAAGATGAATCATGTTGAGCTCCATGCTCACTATTTGAGATGGTTGGTTCATGAAAATGTTGGCTCTCTTGAATATTGTCGCACATATGATCAGGTTTTTGATATCTGCACTAAGTCTCTATTTAAAGCTAGATTTATAAATCTTTGTACGATGTTTGGGCTTCATGAAGTTGAAATTATCAATCTTCGTACAATGCTTGGGCTTCAAGAAGTTGCAATTATGGGGGGGGGGGGGGTCCTGATGACATAATTTCATCATATGAATATCTAGAGATGTGCGTTGATGGGAGGGTGTTGGAACATCAAGCACTAATGGTTCATCACACTTTTTCCTAGAATTAATTGGTTGGGTGATTGACCTACATCTAGAAACAGTTGGTCGGGCGATCGACCAAATATTTGTATTATTCGGTCGAGTAGTCGACAATCATGTCGGTTGACTAGTAGTCGAAGATAGTTGATCGATGGATCAACCAATCGAGAAATCGACTACGACTTGGATGCATGGGTGGTTAGGGACACCTTCATTGTTAAGTTGACTAGACAACATGGATTTGATGGAGTCAACTCTTACAATCGACAATTATATGTGTACAAGGTCTTCTCAATTACAAGGAAAATGGTTAGATCTTGAGGTTATAAATAATAGATCCAATAGGTCATTATCAACAAGTAGATCATGTAGATCAAGATGTGAAATATGCATTGTGATGTTCTAATCATAGTGTGTTGTGTTTAAGTGTTGCAACGATGTCTTTAGACACCACCTCTTCTATCTTCAAAATTTTATTTCCTCTTCGATTATCTACAATATTTCCTTTTCTGTTTCGTATCAGGTTCCACCCAATTCTCCAACACATTACACATACCAATAAAAAGGTGGATTTTTTGTTAGAATGAATGCTTAAATTATTGTTGTAATTTGTACATGAACACCTTCTTTCTAATTACATAAATCAAACAATGGAGAAAAAACGGTTATTGGTGACAATTCAATGATACAAGTGTTAGAATATGAAGGATGTGTGCTCGTTTTACCATTGACAATACCCTTGTCACCCAACCATAGGTAGAAGCCACCCTTCAAGCACCTTAACCTTGACAAAGAATCATTCCGGAAGCAAACCCTAGGCTAGATAGCCATACAAAGGGTAGCACACCTTTCCCCAAGGATAGCACATCAACAAGAGATGATTAGATAGTGAAAACCCTAGCCAAGAGATAGTCCAAGCCAAAACGTAACTGCTAGCTGCAGAAACTGCACTAACAACTCTTCTCCAAACCTATGCACAAGACTGCAACTGTACTACACAGAACTAGCTCTTTGCAACTGCGAAGATGTGTCAAATGAGAGACTAGCGCCCTGTATTTATAGTGGTTCTGGCAGACTTACTGGGGCCGACTTCTCCTTATGGGTACTTGTCTGTTCAGTACATATTAATTCTTCTGGCCGACTTCTTCTCTTGGAGGCTAATAACCTAATACATATTATCTTCTTGAGCTGACAAGTCTTCTAGGGTTATTAGCCAACTCATTAGGGTTTCTCTTGCTTCCTGGAGTCTTCTATTCTCGTAAGGTTTACACATGGAGGTAAATACCTCCCGCAACTACCATAATATCAACACTCCCTCCTAGATAGGGAGGTATTACAGGTAATGGTATTGAGCACAAAACATACCATTCACATGGTAGCATCAACATATTTATATGGACTAGATCATGATTAGATCATGAGCACCATCATCATCATCATCAGCTGCATCATCTCTCAAAACCATACTCTATCTGAGTAATCAGACATGATGCTCACTCCACAGAGTGATGTAAGAGCCATTCTTCTAATCTAGAAGAGTAAATGCTCTGAATCATTTTCTATCTGGAAAATCTCTATTCATCATTCATCTGGATGATGATTATCTCTAATAAACTGCTGATAGTCTTCAAGGCAATCGGAAAAAAAATAGAACACAATTGTGTCTATCCATAGTAGTACATAACTACAATCCAGTGGTACACTACCACACCAAGTAACACACAAGTACTTGATCAACAACATATAGTCACGAACAGTGGAACATATCCACCACAGTAGTATACATCTACTGTCATACAGTCTTCATAATAAACATCTGATAGCAACCTACACATAAACAATGTTATGATATAAACTGAATCATCTGGGCCAATCTTTAACTCACCTCTGTGAGATCTGAAAGAATATATTCCCTCAGTGTAAAACATCAATAATGGTCTATCTTCCCTATTCTTCTCAAACAAGGAAGAATGATTGTTTCTTATTTCTGAGCTTGGATCATTCCTCACCCTGGGCCATTCCTCCTACACTAATCAAAGTGCACCCTATAGAGAATGTATAAACCCTAAGGAATGCTTGTCCCTGATTTTTGAGCCTGGACCATTCCTCCTACACTAATAAAAGTGCACCCTGGAGAGAATGTATAAACCCTAAGGAATGATTGTCCAGACCATTTCCTCTATTAACCACAAGAGGAAAAGACTGTCCTGCATCAACCTCCAAAATGGACCATTCCTCATGTTAACCATAATGAGAAATCATTGTCCGACGAGGCGGGCCAGTCTTCTTGAGTAACCCTCAAGAAGAGAGACTTCCCTAGACCACTCCCCATGTTAACCACAATGGGAAGTCGTTGTCTATGATACATCAACAATCTGGACCATTTCCCATGTTAACCACAATGGGAAATCGCTGTCTGTCAGAAATCTCAATCCACTTTCTGAACAGGAAAGAATTTGTCCAAGATGGACTATTTTTCAATCTTGAAAATGAATGTCCTCAATAATATTTTCAGTGCTCCCTCCCAACATGGGAGTCATTTCTTCCTTTTTCAATAAGGAAGTCGTCTCCACGAGCTCCATCTTGAGTACACAAACTCTTTCATATTGGATAGAAGCTTTACCAAAATGTCTGCTTATCTGCTCATCTGTGGAGATATTTATTGGAGAACTACTTTCTCCTTTTTGGACTTCATCACGGATAATGCAATGCTTGATTTCAAATGTACTTTAGTCTAGAACACTGATTTTTTGTGAAGGCTTCATGTAGCTCTGAACAATAGAGTATATCTTTGTTGGAAAACTAGAACATATCCATGTGGCACTTCTTCTGTCATCATGAGATCTGATCTACAGAGTAATCATCTTGATGTTATAGGAAATCTTCACCACGCTTCTGCTGTGCACTGGAGGTTCTCCCCCAAGTTATCTTCTTCTATCTGCATACAAAGGTTTCTTTCTGGTATGCCTCAAAGTCTTGAGATTGCTCTTCATACACTCTTTATTCAATTTCTCTAGAGAACAGTCTTTACATTCATCTGATGTAGAACTCCAACTCATGGATGTTGCAGATGATATAATGACTCATGTAGAGATATGTCTGGTATACTGGAACATGTAATCATCATAGTCTTCTCCCTCCATATGGGAGAACCTCTATTTCTAGATCTCGTAATGCTTTCATTCATAAGTCTTCCATACACTATTATTCATCACAACTTTCAATTCCTCTACTTGATTGCTTTTAGTGAGTTCATATCAGGCTGGTAATCTTGTGATTCTCGATACAATAACTGGTTGTTCTGGCTTCTATTTCTTTCTTGGAGTCTTCATGTTCTTCTTCATGTTTTTCTTTAGATTCTTGGGTCCATGGATTTTCTTATAGATTCCATGCCCTAAAGATTCCAACATAGGATCACGGATGTGGATGGATAACCAGGGATACTTTAAGTCTTCTCTTTGAAGAATACATACTATATTGCATGGCTGCTATCATGGATATATACTTCATCATCTTCAATGGATCATAGGATTAGCACCCTCCTAATCCTTGCTTCATGTATGAGTGTATATAATCGACTCCCTCCGTCTAAGAGAGTCCACGCTTCCATCTACATCCTTATTGTCTTCTACAATATATAATTGGCTCTCTTGTTTAACAGAGTCCATGCTTTCGTCTTGTTGTCTTCTACAAAACGTCATAAGTCTTTTTCCAATTTCCTCTTGATTGCTGACTTCTTTCTGTCTTTGCTTCTTCTAAGTCTCTTCATGATTGATTCGGCTTATCTTGCAATATCTTCCACATGATTTGTATTTCATCCTTTCATGTGTATTATCTAATGATATCCATTCTTATCTTGTTTTTCTTCCATAGGTATAGTTCTTCTTGGAACACATTATCTTCCAAGAGAAAGATATACAAGATATGTACAGAGACAATGCAAACAAGATATGTACAAGAAATAAGAAGAGTTTTGTTACCTTTAGAAGAAGAAGTCACTTCCATCATGCTTAGTCTTCTTTGTAGGTTCCTTTTCTTCAGCAATTGATGCTTCATGTTTCTCCTTCCTTTTCTTTAGCTTAGGACAATGATTCTTGTAGTGACCATACTTTCGACAGTTGAAGCATTGTATTTCTGAAATGTCTTTCTCTTGATTTTGGCTTCCTCCTTGAGCCAAACTTCCTTTTGTTCCTGAAGTTATTGAATCTTGTTGTGAAGGCTTGATCATCGTACTTCTTTTGGGTTTCTCTTTTGCACTGATCCTTGATTCTTATTGAGCACATCAAGTCCAAAGTTCTTCAAATGTCGGATACTCCTTTCTTGTGTTCATGCTTGCGACAAATGCATCCCACGTCTTGGGAAGACCATTGAGTACTATGTTTACCAACTCCTTTTCTGAGATTATCTCTTCAATATCTTGTAGTCGATCTCTTAACTGAGAAATTCTCACAAAGTATGATGTTATGTCGTCATCATCATTCATCTTCATGTCACGGAGCTCATTCTTCAAACTCATTACTTGTCCAATGTTTTTGACTGAGAAGAGGTTTGTTAGGGCATCGTACATCTTCTTCGATGAGTCAAGATGAGAGATGTAGGATATCAAGTGGTATTTTATGGAATCCACTATGATACTCATGGCATTAATGTCACTATCTTTGAACTTTTCCATAGTTGCAACGTTTTGCGGTTCCTTCTCTTTTCCTTCTTCAAACTCTGGCTTCACGATCTTTCCTTTCACGATATCCAACAATTTATTCTTGGCAAGGATGACGTCAATCCTTGTCTTCCACGCTTTGAAGTTAGAGGCTCCATCTAACTTGTTCTATGACTTCATAGAATAAGTCATGGCTGTTTTGACTTGGTCAAACCCTAGATTTGACCACAAAATCAAACTTGATGTCTTGGCTTGCTGAGAATACCAGAAGATGCGCTAGGCTAGGGTGCACTAATATGTCTGAAGATTAGGTCAATCTCTTCAATTAAGGTGCCTCAACGAGAGGATTAGGGTTTCTACAACTGCTCCTGCTAGTAACCCTAGTGACAGTGTCTTGGAAGCTGCTTCTGCTAGTAACCCTAGCGGTAGTTCCTCAATGAGCTCAATATCCTAGCAGCTATGTTTCCTTCCAGCGTTTAGACTGAATGAAGGAGGTGTGGGCCCATAACATGTTATAATATGAAGGATGTGTTCTCATTTTACCATTGACAATACCCTTGTCACCCAACCATAGGCCAAAGCCACCCTCCGAGCACCTTAACCTTGACAGAGAATCATTATGGAAGCAAACCCTAGGCTAGATAGCCATACAAATGGTAGCGCACCTTTCCCCAAGGATAGCACATCAACAAGAGCTGATCAGATAGTCCAAATCCTAGCCAAGAGATAGTCCAAGCCAAAACGTAACTGCTAGCTGCAGCAGCTGCACCAACAACTCTTCTCCAAACCTGCGCACAAGACTGTAACTGCACTGCACATAACTGGCTCTCTACAACTGCTCAGATGTGTCAAATGAGAGACTGGCACCCTGTATTTATAGTGGTTCTGGCAAAATTACTGGGGCCGACTTCTCCTTCTGGGTACCTGTCTGTTCAGTATATATTAATTCTTCTGGCCGACTTCTTCTCTTGGAGGCTAATAACCTAATACATATTATCTTCTTGAGCCGACAAGTCTTCTAGGGTTATTAGCCAACTCATTAGGGTTTCTCTTGCTTCCCAGAGTCTGCTATTCTCGTCAGGTTTACACGTGGAGTTAAATACCTCCCGCATCTACCATAATATCAACAAGAAGTTGCATGATGTGGTGATGCCATCATTGATACAACTAAATTTAGAGATGTTCTTGATGTTCTAGGTGTTTGATCAAATCTTCTTATTATCCACTACATTACATATACCAACAAAAAGATGGAATTTTGGTTGGATCAAATGTTTGAATTCTTGTTTTAATTTGTACATAACATAGTTACCAACTTGACAAGAACCCTCTAGAGTTCTCGTTTTTTTAGAGGTTACATTTAGTGGATTTTTTAACCCCCGTTTCGAAAAGTGGTTCTGTTGGTAGAACTATTTTTTATCTGAATATCTGAATCGAAAATTGGCACTAACAATTCACCATTTTGTTTTTATTTTCGAGGTTAAAACTAGAATTTATTTGAAACCTTCATACTTGACAATTGATACAATTCAATCCAAAACCTTAAAATTGACCCTCGAAAACATGGCATTGTTGCAAACAAAATTGTAAAAAAGAATAATAAATAACAAAAAGTGAAAAACTCAAATGAGAAGAAAAAAAAACAATGGAAAACATAATTAGAAAAAAATAAAATAATTAGCAAGAAATAAAAGGAAAAATATTTTTTTTTTTGAAAAAAATGATTTTTTAAATGTGAAAATAAAAATTAGTAAAAAATCATTTACCAAAAAAAAACTTTAAAATATATATTTTTAAAACTCAATATACTTTTTGAAATAAAATAAATATATATAAGATTTAAAAAATAACAAATACTAAGAAAATTTAAAAAACAAACTATTTAAAAAAGCATTAAAAACAATTTAAACAAAACTAAGAAAAAAAACAAAATGTTAACTATGAAGTTTTGGCAAGCTAATTCAAGTTACAACAAAATATTTTCCGATTGCACTTATATGTTCTTGAAACTTAGTTTTAGAATATTAAAATAACTTTACTTCAAAAATATATAAAATATGCAATATTTTTTTGTTGCACTTATATGTTCCTAGTTTTAGAATATTAAAATAACTTCACTTCAAACAAACTATAAAATATGCCTTGAAATTAAGCAAAGTATAAAAAATGCGTTTTTTTCTAAAATTTCAATTTTGTATATTAAAACAAATAACTTATTATTATTTTTTCATGGAATAAAGCGTAATTTTATTCATCCGAAGAAACAAAATTACATTATGTAGGTGCTTCAAGGAGCACAACACCTCATGGGTGTAGTATATGTATCAGAGGAGAATAGAAGAGTTTTTAGAAAGTCCCTGACTTTCTGCCATGTAGAGAGTTCCAAAACAATATCAGTTATAGTTACAGAAATTGCATCCAATGGTCTATGAAACTGAACTGGAGTAGTTTGCAAAGTATAAATTTGTTGAGAAATGGTAAGATTTCTTTTTACTGATGCCATGTGGTCTTGCGTATATTTCATCCAAGAATTTTTCTGTTGTTGTTTATATCCAAAAAGAAATTTATTGTTGTTGTTGGTCTTGCTGTGGATCCTGCTGTTGGACTATTGTGTCTATATAAGGTCGGTGGTAAAAAGCTTGTGAGTTTCCATCCTTGTGCTATGTGATGTCCCATTGTCCCAAAGCAAGGGAGAGCCCTGCTTTTGAGAGTGAATCCGCTACCATGTTCATGTTCATGTAGACATGGGAGATAGTCACGGTGTCAAAGTTTTCTATTAGGCGAAGGGTGTCCTCCAGAATAGGGAGGAGGAAAATTTTATCAGATTGTTGGAGTTTTCTTGCCCATTTTACTACAATCATTGAGTCCTCAAAGATCTAGATATACTGCAGATCTTTTTCTTTTGCAAAGATAAGTAGAAGTTTTATAATCAATAGCTCTGAATAGTTGTTTATACCCTACCCCGACCCCATTTTTGTGTGAAAGGAGAGAGTTTTTGATAGATGAAGTATGAAACCACCCCCACAAAGTTGGTTCTATGATGCCCCATCAAAGTAAGCCCATGACTTTGATTTGTCTATTTGTTCTAGATGGTATGGCTGTATGCTTGGGATTTTTTTTTGTTTGCGGGAAATGTGAGAGAATGGAGAGGCTTTTTCCTGCTGTTTTCTCAAGGACAAAAACTTTGTCGAGGAAAAGAGTTGTGTTTCGGGCCAACCAAATGCCCCAGATTAAGATGGGGGGAAGAGCCTTTAGTTCTCTGTATCTTTGGTCATGAGACCATTCTTTCCAGGCTTGTTCCAGACTTGGTCCTCCCCAAGAGCGAGGTTATCTAATGCAAACTGAGACTTCCATCCATACTGTTTGGGAAAAAGGGCAAGAGATAAATAGACGGTAGGTTGTTTCATTTTCAGAGTGGTAGAGAGAACATCTACTAGGCCCTTCTAACTGTCGCTTTTGTAGAATTTCCTAAGTAGGGACTTTCCCATTTAGCGTTGCCCAAAGAAAGAGTTTTTCTTTTTGAGGGAATTTTAGCTTCCAAAGTCATTTCCACCACCAGAATTGATGTTGTTGATAGAGGTCCAGGTTTAGAGATATATATCCCAGTTTTGGGGTGTAAGATCCTCAAGTGTCCTCCCTGTCAAGAAGTCTAATGTGTCTGACTTGTAGGGATTCAATATAGTTTTTGTAGAGTGTTGCAGAGGCTCTAGTTAGCCCTAGATCAACTGCTCTTTTCCAACCCTGATACCAAAGTGTTGTTGTGTTTGGTTTAGCCAGATGGGAGAGTAGGAAAATATTCTTCTTGTGGAGGAGGTTGATTAAATCCAAGGGGAGAATGTGAGAGGTCCCACTTCCAGGCCAAGGATCTGCTCCAATGCGGAGTAGATTCCCTCCACCTACTCTCCTAGCAAGTCCTTTACCAATGACTGGAAAGGAAGAAATAAGAGCTTTTAGAAAATGGAGCTTGTAGTATGTGACTTGTTTGGGGATCCGATCCACTCTTCCACTGTCCCTGGGGCTATGTATTTTTGAAAGATAACTAAGGACCAGAGGTTGTTGTTTGTGATGAGGCGCCAACCTGTTTTTGCTGCTAGATCTTTTGAGAACATAAAAATGTTTTTGGGCCCCCATCCTCCTAGGGCTTTTGGCCAAGCTAAAAGATCCCATTTTTCCCAAGGCTGTATGGTTTTGTCTCTAGTGCTTGACCAAATGAAACGAGAACATATTTTTCTGATCTTTTCCAGAGTTCCTTTCGGTATCCAGGCCAACAACATCTAGTAGACTGAGATAGCCTCTAATACTACTTTGGTTAGTGTGAGTCTTCCTGCCCTTGAGAGCCACCTAAAGCTCCATCCGGATAGTATTTTCTCCAATTTTGTGATTAGTCATTTCCAATCTTTTTTGAGATAATTATTTGGTTTTAGGTGAAAACCAAGATATTTTAGGCCTTCTGAGAAGTCTATGAGAGTAAAGGGAAAGAGCCTTTGGTAGAAATATTCCTCCTCTCTTTCCAATTTAGAGAAGGAGAGGGTGGATTTTTGAATATTTATTTGCATTTCAGTTGTTGATCGGAAGAGGGAGAGGATATTTGAAAGTACTTCTGCATCCTGCCTTTGACCACTACATAAAATGAGGATGTCATCCACAAATAGTAAATGAGTGAGTCTTAGACTTGTGGAGATCTGTATTCCGTGGAAAACCCCTGAATTTACTGCATTTATTATAGACTTGCTTAGTCCCTCAACCACTAGCAGAAAGAGTAGGGGGGAGAGGGGGAAACCTTGGTGAAGTCCTTTTTTAGAGGTGAAGAAAGGGGAGGCTGCCCCATTTATGAGAACTGCGAAGGAGAACGAGGATATGCAGGCCATTAACCATTTGATGAAGGGGACCTTGAAACCAAGATGAGTGAGTAGGAGCCTGATGTAGGACCAATTTACTCTGTCGAAAGCCTTGGAGAGTCAATTTTTAAAATGGTGCCCTTTGAGCTACCCCAATTTATTCGTGAATTTGTCTTCCTTCTAAGAAGCCAAATTGTTCTTTCGAGATGGACGAGGAGAGTATCGGCTTTAGACCTCGGGAAATAATCTTTGCAATGAAATGGGTCAGAAATCATCAAAGGAGAGAGGATCATTTACCTTTGGGATAAGAGCTATGAAGGTGGTGTTGAGTGGTCTGTGAATTCTGCCATTTAATCTGGATTCCTCTAGCTTTTAGAATATCCTCTCCAATCAGATCGAAGAAGCCAAGGTAGAATTCAATTGACCAACCATCTGGACCCGAGATTTTATCTTTTTGAAAGCTTTGCATAGTGTCTTTGATTTCAACTTCGGTGACCTCTACAAAGAGATTTTGGTTTTCTTCCTCATCCATGAAGTTAGGGAAGTATAGGGGCAGTTTGATGATGTCGGCTAAGTTGGCTCTTTGGTCGTCTTTGAATAGAGTTTGGAAATGTTTTTTCCCCAAGTTTTCAAGCCCTTCAAAGGAAGTGACTGGTCTGTCTTCCTGATCCTTTAAGCTCCCCATTGTATTTTGCGCTTTCTGACCTTTTGCATAAGCATGGAAAAATTTCGTGTTTTCATCCCCATTTTCAAGCCAGATTGACCTGCTCTTAATTCTCCAAGTTGATTCTTTATCGGCTAGTAGTTTCCTTCATTTTTCTTCAAGAATTTTGATCAACTCCCGAGAAGCATCCGAAGAGAAACCAGATTCAATGTTTTGGTAAATTTCCTCGAGCTAGTCCTCAGTGCTTTTGAGTTCTCTCTCTTCTTCTATCTGTTTAGTTTTTTCCCACGGAATGACCAGGCTCTTAATTAATTTTAAGTTGTCCATGAATTGTATGGTTGTTGGTGTTTCCCTCAAATCCTGGAGGGGAGTCCAATTTTCTTTCACTAGTTTTTGGAAGTTGTCTTCTTTAAGCTAGTTGGAGTTGAATTTGAAAGGGGCAACCGATTTTTTAGGTCCTTCTTTGAGGGTTAACCAGACAGGGGAGTGATCTGAGTTTCCCCCGCTTCCTATCCATTGTCAAATTTGAAGAGGAATAAAGATAATGTTTCAGTAATTAGAAACCGGTATAATATTTTTGCCACATGTGCTTCCCTAGTTCTTAAGTTTCTCCAGGTGGGGAGCAGTTTGACTGGCGCAATGTCGATGAAGTTTTGTAGATAGCAAGTGGCTAAAGAAGGATGTTTTTGGATATGGGTGAGCCGAGGGTCCCCATCTTTCCACTTCAACAAGGGAGAAGTTGATGTCTTCGCCGATAATTAGATGTTCTGACCTCATTAGTTCTTTTCTTAATAGAGAGTTCCATAAGTGAGTCTTGTCTCTGTGTGGCCCATATATATTGAGTAACTTGAGTGTCATCCCTAGTCCTTCGACTAGAACCTCAAGTCCCAAACAGGAATCAAAGGCCCATGAGTTTAGGGGCTTTATCCTTCGGGAGAGCCAATCAATGACCAGGCCTCCCGATCTACCATGGGAATCCAATCTCAGGAAAGCCCATCCTGGGAAGAGGCTTGTGAGAGACTGTGTGGTTGTGCATTCGTCTGCAAGTGTTTCTTGGAGAAAAATAACTTATGGTTGGTGCAAAGTCACCAACCTTTTTAGAGAGGATTTTTTGGAGGGGATCGTTAATCCTGACAATTGAAGGAGGGGAGATTCATGGGGGAGCCCCAACATGATATTTTTTTTCTCTAAGGGCCCCAAGGAGGGATTTTTTTTTACCTAAGGTCATGTCCAACAATGCATGGGATTGTGCTATGGAGAGGTGTGACGGCCTGCCTCTGCCTTTTTTTAGTTTCAGGGGGTCCAGAGTAGGATCAAGGCCTTTGTGATCTGCGGTAGGGATGGTGATAGATCTATTGTGGAGGTGATAATGTATGGTGGAGTTCTTGGACCCATCAGAGGATGGTTCCTCTATGGACCAGGATTTTGAGGAAGAAGGGGGGCGACGATCGGGGGGGAGTCTTCGACTAGCGAGGGAGAGGGAAGGGAGGCGGAGGAAAGAAGGGGAGATTGGGGGACTGAGAAAGTGCGGGGGGTAGGGGGGAATGGGAGGGGGAAAAGTGATCACTTAGGAAAAAATTGAAAGTATTTAGAAAACCAGTTACAGGGTGGGGAAAAGAGAGGTGCATACCCAAAAAATCGTTGATGAAATGTTGAGGAGTTGTCTTCGGGCTGTGGTCGGAGCGTGCCTCTTCGCCTGTAGAAGGAAAGAGTGCTAAAGTGTTGTCGTTCGTCTTTGGTTGATCGGTTGTCAGGGGATCCTAGAACGTTGTTGGAGTGGGGAAATGAGTCCCTGTAGAATTTGACACTGAGGAGGAGGAGAGGACCCCTGCTACATCATGGTGTTCTCGGCCTTGGCTCTTGGTTTCATGAGAAGCATGTCCAGGACATCTTCTTAAGGGTTTAGGAAAGTCTTTAACCACGTGGTCGTAATCGTGGAAACGTCGACAACAGAAGTGAACACCTTCATAATCCAAGATTTGGACTCTTGTGCATCCCAGATCTGTGAGGTTGATAAATTCTCTTAACCCTTCCCTGATGTTGAGGGAGACTAGAATTCGAGCAACCACCATTTCACTCGAAGCAAGAAAACCCATGTTTGCAGTTGTGTATTCCCCTAGGAAATTCTTGAGTGCTTTGAAGAATATTTCAGACCAGAGGTGAGGGGGTAGACCTAGGAAGCGGACCCAAATCAGAATGGATTCCATACACTCGTTGCTTGCACCGAAATTAGGGTTCCAGAGTTTCATTAGAACCGAGGAGGAATCAATTGTCCAACTAGTTTGGAGTGCTTCCATGGCCTATGTGGGATCCACGAAGATGATCATGAACCAACGTCTAGAGAGTTGGAAGATATTGGGTGAGTTTGTGGAGTTTACTCCCCAATTTTTAGTATCCCAAGCTCGTAGGGTTTTTTCATTGAACTGTCATCCATAAGATTTTCCCACAAGGGTTTTGTTTGCCATTGTCGAGACTCCTACCATCGAAAGGTCGTTTCCTAGGATGAAATTTGGGTCTGCTTTAGAAGACCCTAGGCACTTGTTATGCTTTCTCCTCCTTTTCCCTGAGGTGCCTTGTGTATCTGAATCTGAGTCGAAGGGTGGGTGGGAGCCTAGTGCTCTGTTGTGGCTGAGGTCCCAACTGTTGAGGTTGTGAGGTTGGAGATTTGCTGCAACAAACCCTTGCTCCAAAGTTGGGGTGCATGACCCAGATGGTAGTCTTGTCCCTCAAGAGGAAAGTTGCAATCAATGGAGAAATATTGACTATACTCCTGATCTTGAAGGGCCCTTTCACCTTGATCTTCGAAGAGTGATTCTGGAAGTGTATCTGGGTGAACCCATAGATCTCCCTGGCCCTGAGAGGGGAAGAAGTTTAGTACAGGTTTCGAGAAAGTCCAGGAGACAACAACAATGGGAGGTGAAGAGAAGAAAATGTTGTGAGCAGGGGAGAGGGGAACTATGTGAAAAGGGGAGGGAAGAGTGTTGTAGTGGGGGGAAGAAGCGTCGAAAACCAAAGTGAGGGGGGGTGTTGGGGCTGAGAGAAAGTTGTACCAGTGTTCGCATTCAGGCCAGGGGGGGGGATGAGAAATGTAAGGGAGAGGATCTTGTTATTCCTTAAATATGCGAAAGGAAGTCATTCTGTGAGACCGGAGGGGGTGCAGAAAGTGGTGGCGAACTCGATTGGGTGGACGTGGACAGTTGTTTCCAGGCAGAAAATGGTGGGTTGCCAACTATCCCCATCCAGGGGAGAAGTTCTCCTGGATTTGGAGAGTAGTCAACTTCATCGTCATAGGTGGCCATTTGAGTAGCCCTTCCTAGATGATAGGTCAACCACTACTTTAGAGTTAGACTAGTCTCAGGTAGCTCAGAGCACCCCTGGCTACTACATCGGTAGAAGAGGCAAGAGGGGAGTTACCAGGGAGAGGGTGCAGGAGTGTTTAAGGAGTGGGGTCAGGCCTAAAGTCGTGTCGAGGGGAGTACGAAGATGACGAGAAAAAGGAGCTACATAGAAGGGAGTCTCGTGACCGCAGTAGGGGGACCACGGGCCCCTAAGGCTGAAAACCGTAGAGCTCCATCTTTGAAAAATAGTTTATTATTATAAAGTAGAAGAAAAACAAATTTATTAGGAAGAGTAGACTAGTGTAGACTCAAGTTTTCATTACAATAATAAGTCATAGTTTTCAGTGGGGTGACGAGGGATGGGGGAAACCCCCTCCCATTTCTCCCTTGACTGACGAGAGGGGGTCGCAAATAAACAATTTCATGGGGTTTGGGGCACCACCAATAACAACTCTAGATTTTATTTTTTTGGAAAGGGCAGCTACACCCTTGAATGATGGGGTGGGGTGGGGTAGGCAAGAAGAAACAATTTTATGAATTTTGCGGGGAAGCGAGTGCCAATAAACAATTTCATCAAGTATCCCCAAACTTGATGAAATTGTTTAAAGTATCCCCAAACTTGATAAAATTGTTTAAACTTGGTGCCCACTTCCTCGCAAACTTCATAAAATTGTTTCTTCTTTCCCACTCCACCCACCCCCCTCTCTCATCATTCAAGGCTACAACTACCCTCTCCAAAAAAAAATCATAAAGTTGTTTATTGGTGGTGAACCATAAAATTGTTTGTTTTTTTAAATTTTTTTATCTTTGGCTTTTAATATTTGTTTTTAAATCTTTTTTTTCGGTTGTTTTAAATTATTATTATTATTATTATTATTATTGTGTTTCTCTTTAATTTTTTTTAATTTTTTAAAATTGTTTTTTAGATGTTTATTTTATTTTAAAAAGAAGATTGGTTTTTAAACTGTCATGGATATTCCATTGAAACAGTTCATGACAACAAATCTTATAATATTATGAAATATTAGATTATGCAATTTATTTCCTTATATCTTAGATTATTTATTACTAGCGTATTGCTCAAATTTATGAAAATAATTGAATACAAAAATGAAAGAATAGACAAATATAGACACCATCCACACAAATGAACACAAGATGTATCCTAGGAAACCCAATACGGGAGAAACCTATCTAGAAAGTGAGGTATGTCCTTTGCTCTCTTTTCTTCAGCTATGAAAAGAAAATACAAAGAGAGGGGCATCCACTATGGAGTTTCCTTTGACCCTGTGGTCCAAATGACTGCTATATAATCTCCTACCTCCTTTGTTATGCTCTCAAAATACCACACCCAAGATGCTCTACTCAACTATGGAACAACCACAATACAAAAGAATGGAACCCTTTCTCTTGCTAGCGGCTTGGTATTTAACATAGCACGATAGTCGTCTAGGGTTAGGGTTTTTGGAATCTCAACTCTCAATTAGTGATAAGGTTTTGGAACTTCTACAATATTCTTGAAGGTCCACACGTGGCTAGCCCCACATGTGTTAGTAATGGGGGATGACATGTCATCCACTTGTACCATGGTGGTCAACAAGGTAGGTCAACTTGTGGGAGGCATAACTTCCATATACGAGCTTCAATTGAGGTGAATTTTGCACGATTGGAAAGGACTCAATGTATAGAATAGCGGAAAGAGGTTGAGAACTATGCTCGCAAATTTTGGACACCAAGAAATGTCACGTGATTCCTCAAAATGGATTTGGAAGATTATCAACCCCAAATCTCCGAACTAGAACATGTCATTAAAATGGGCCCTACAAGCCAATTCCTCCAATTTTCCCACCTAGAAAGTATCAAGAGAGATGACAAATGATATAATGATTCAATATGGATCATACCTCCCCATTTTGTGAGGCTTTTTGGTCAATCACTGGCAGCAAGAGAGGGCTGATAGGCCTGAGTTTTTGCTTGAAAGGAATAGTGTCTTTTTCAAGAGGGATTTTATGCTGAATAATATCGGGATCATAAATATTTAAATCACTATATTTCCAAGCAAACACATTGGAAAATTCTTTCAAAACACTACAGTATTTTGACTTCTCATCAGCAGCCAATTCAGAAGACAAATTGATAAACTTGGGCTGGCTTTTACCTCCTATGTTATGCTCTTGAACAACAGGATCTTTCTCCTTTTTGTCTGGCTGATAAGGGACATCATTCTGATCAAACAACCTCTCCAGGGGTACCAAACCTCGAGGTATGTAGTTGTTTGGTAACTGAACGATATCATGCTGGCCCAACTTCTTCTTTAGCTCAGGTTCCTGTGATTCTTCCTCATTAATATTCTGCTGATCAATGTGCAGATCAGAAAACTCATCTACCACTTGGAGAAATCTGCTGAGTTCCTCATCATCTTCAAAAACTTTCCAATATTTGACATTATCAGGTAAGGAGGGTCGATATTTTATTTGAATTTCATACCTGAGCTTAGGGGGCATGGGTGGAATGAATGTGTTGGCTGAAACAACAAGAGAATCAGCGAGCTGATTCATATCTCTTAGGTTGTATGAAATTTCAAAAACAGAAAAAGAATCACACGGCCTCCATACCTCATCTCTGTAATATTTTAATCTAACATGCTTGGCCTGAAAGGTGTTGTTTACCCATTGCACGATGAGGTCTGCATCTAATACCTTCAAACCTTTTATCCCCATTTCTTTGGCTGAATTTAACCCCAACATGAGAGCCTCATACTCTGCTATGTTGTTAGTGGTTCGAAAGTCAAGCTTAAAGGACAAAGATATGGTCTCCTTTGAGGGAGAGATCAAGACTACTCCAGCGCCTGCTGAGTCTTTAGTGATGGCCCCATCGAAGTATATAGTCCAGACTGCAATGTTCACACTTTCAGCCTGCTGTTCAATAGGCTTCACTAGCTGCATAGGAGTTGCTTGACCATCGTCAATCTGAAGGATGCATGAACCAAAATCCGTATCCACAGCATAGATAGGATGATTGACGGAATTCTTTCCATCACTGATGATATAAGCAAGCTGGTTTTCCCTGTAAAGTCTTTTCATTTCCCCTCCAAACACAGAGATCGTAGCATATGACAGATCTATCTGCAATGTACCTCCTAATATTTTTCCCCATGAACGAGATAAAAGCAGCCCAAACTTCGGTGGAATATCAGCAACCACCACGTCCATAACCATGCTCCTCATTGGCAGCTGAGCAAGGTTAATAACCATATCTTTGATGAGGCCGAGACATCTGACCTTTCTAGAATCAAAGGAGAAAATATCTTGGTATGGTTTGGTGACTTCGAGACCAAGCTCATCCATCACAGCCTTAGGCATAAGGTTATGTGATGCCCCGGAATCAAGCAGACAATTGTGAAGGATTTTGTCATGAACATTCAAGGATATGTAAAATGGAGGACAAGAATCGTCACGGTCTTCTATCATGGGCCCTATGGTCACTTTAGGCTAATCATCTTGCAGATTCACGAAATCATCTGACGGAGAGGTCTTAGGCTCAAGAGACTTTAAGATGGCTTCTTTAAATACTTCATTCTTCATGAGTTCAGTTAAAGGCATCGGTATCTTAACCTTTCGAATTTCTGATTCAAAATTGAAAGAAAGAGATTGTCTGTCTGAAACCTTTACCTCATGGGAAGGAGCTTTTAGGCTGACTTGCTCTTTGACTGGGGGCTGAATTTGTTTCTTCTGTTGTTTTGCTGGAGGGGGGTTTTGTTTTTCAGGAGCTGGAGGCTGATTGGCAACAACCTCTTTACTTTTCACTAGGACAGAATATTCCTTGTCCTTTACGGGGGCAGCAATAGGTGTTTTTGGAGCAACACTCTTGGACCTTAAATTGTATCCTTTCTGATCATATGTCAAGTAGACAGCTCCTTCTACGCTTGCTTCCTGAATTTGATGATCCCTCAGGGCCTCTTCATAGTCTACCTGTGTTAAAAATGAAGTATCGTTCTCATCGCCAAAACAGTTTATCTCATCTGCATCCTCGATTTCATCATGAGGTGGCTCTTTCTCTTCATCTAACACTGCATTTTGGAATGATGGCCTGACCCTCTGATCATCCACTGGATTTCTATCTCTTTGAAGGATCTGAACTTGTGGATTATTCCTTCTGTAAGGAAAAGCATTTGGATTTCTGGGAGCGAAAGTATTTGGCTCTTTCTCTCTTGTTGGTTGCTGATTTTGGACTTTTAGCTTTGACATTTCAGACGTCAGACTATCTAACATCTTTTCCATCTTCTCCATTTGGCTGCTAGAAGATGAGGAGGTTTCAGCAGCAAACTTCTTCTTCTCAACCCTTCCTTTAAGCTTCTGTGATGCTGTAATGTTAGACTCAACCTCGAGAGCATCATCTTGCATTAAAGAAAGCGTGGCTGATCGTCTTTCCCTAAGGATCAGACAAAACTCTGCATCAAAGGCAACAAAGAATGTGATATTTGCCGATGCATCGCTTGGTTTAATCTCTTCAGGGATCTTACCAAACATTTTATTGAATCTCTTGGTAAAGTCCGAGACTGATTCTCCATCTCCTCTCTTCAAATTTCCAAACTCAGAAATGTAATACAACAAATATCTTCTTTCTCCCCGGTGCTTCAGGAAAACCTCATCTAATTGTTCAATGCCAGTGATTGGATTTGCTGGCAGCTCTTTGAACCACTTTCGGGCTTGGCCATCTAAGCTCTGAATGAAAAATCTAGTCCACACATCTTCTTCTGAAATGTTTATGTTTTCTGCATAAGCATAAAATGCTTCAATGTGTTCTTCAGCAGTATACTCCCCTGCTCCTATAAACTTCGGCATATATTTCTGGTAGTCACCTGTTGGCATGGCAGACAAGGGGTTTGGCAAGACAAGTGGGGCATATCTGTTTGCCAAGATCTATTCCATTCTGGTCAAAGGGGAAGCCATGGCAGTCTTGGTGATTGATACAGACGAGGAACTTGCAGGAGATAATGGAGGAGATGAGTGACTCGGAGGAGATGATGGAGGAGATGAGTTGCCTGAGTTGGAAAAAAATCAATGTCTTACTTCACCCTGAGAAGAAGTTTCGGAAGTAGATGGAAAGTAAGAGGCTTTATAAAATTGGCCAAGCAACAATGCTAAATTTTCTTCTCCTTTAGAGGACAGATCATGGAGAATTTCTTCAATAACAGGCAGATTGGTGTAAGTGTGTAAAACACTTTTCGAAGGTTTGCTAGGTGATGAATCCAAAGGAGATGAAGAGGAATCTTCTTTCGGTGGGGAGGATTCAGTATTCAATTCTTTTGGATGGGATGAAATATCAACCTCAAGGACAGAATCAGTAATATTAGAATAAAAAGAAGGTTCTTCTACTTTAGAAACTTGAGATGAATTTCTTATTTCTTGGGAATTTTGGGATTTAGTAGGGGATTCAACCAAAGAATTTTCAGATATGGAAGGATGAGTATCAGTTGGAATACCTGAATCAATTGCACTTGCAGATCCGGAAGCCTGTCTTTGCAAAAATTTGCCCTTGCTGATGATCTTTTCTGGATCAGGAACTGATGTTGTCAATGGGCCTTCTGGGTTTGCCCTGGTGTGAGCTCTTTTGGGAGCCACTTCGTCAATGGAGTCGCCAGATAGAAAATGTACAACCTGATAGTGTCTATTTCTTGTCTATCATCAAGAACTAGATATATGTCATCTCCCAGAGAAGCTGAGCTTCGATCTCCTCTCCCCGGCAACGGCGCCAATTTGTTATCACTCCAGGAAACTCTCCTAGGCTGTAAGTCAGAGATGCCTGGTAACTAACTCTTTTTGGAAATATTTTTTTAATATTTGATGTGGTTTGTGGATCAAGATGAATATCTAGGGACTGGACTGTGTTTTCAAGATTGTCTAGGAATACAAAATCTCACAAGGCCTTCTAGCAATGCAGTCAGACAAGGTTTGATTAAATGGGGAAGAAAACAGCTATTGAACCAGATTATACTTCATACCAACAAGCACAATGGGTTTAATAACCAAAGAAAGAACTTTCACAGTCACTGCAAATTGAATGAGCATCAACAAAGAACTTTCACTCATAAGATATCAGAGAGAAGAGGAGAAAAATCTAACAACACAACTGAAGGAAGCTTGAAATCTTTTATAAAATAAGAATAAGTCTTTTCATTACAGTGGCAGCATCATAGCACTCAAAATCCAACCCTTGGTTCCTCTTCTATTCTAATATTTATAGCATTACAAAGTAGTTTAAATATCCTGAAAACATGGATCAAATCATCTAAAAATAGCAAGTCAAAATCTGTTGCAAAAGAAGTGGGATGCTTCCTCAAAATGAGGCCAATCCCAGATTTGTCTCTATTGACTGTTGGTGAAGTGTAGAACAACCTCCCAAGGCTAAGTGATCATCCTCAAATGGAGATCAAGTCGAATTAGCTGATGTGGCACAAGGTCCTTCTTTTCTATTCAACAGAAAGTATCCATAGTCCTTTGAAATACCTCTTTCTCCATGCTTTGTCAAAAAATAACTGTTGGGCTGGATATGATAATTCAATAGACATTCACTGGAAAAGATCTTGAATCTTTTCATATCAAAAATCCCTGACCTGTGTAAAAACTCGTTCAATTCTGGACACACAGGCTTTCGGTGGTTACCTGGGACGGTCTCTGGGCGAGTTATCCACCGAAAGCGCCTGTTTTGGTGGTTAATGAGCACAGTGTGGCTCGCCTAAACCACCGAAAGTTGTACTTTGAAGAACTTTCAAAATTTCAAAAATGTTTATCCTTGCTCCTCTTTTGATTGCTCAACCTTTCTTAGATGCTACAGTCTTGATTCATGCAGACCTACGAATCTTTGCTGACTGTGTAGGAGGTTCTGGCGCATCCATTATTGTTGTGGCTAGATTAGCCAAAGTGTCCAACCCAGTTTGTTCCTCCTCTGTTGATTCAAACTTCTTTAGCTTGAGCCTTAAAACCCTGAGTTGCCTGTATAATTTCATGTTTTCTCTGATTAACTCTCTCTTTCTATCTTTGATTGTATCATGTTTTTCTTTGATAGTTTGATTCTCTTTGAACGGTTCAACATTTCTGTCTGTGAGGTCTGTGTTTTCTTTTTTGATTACCCTCTCCAGGACTTCCATCTCATAGATCTCTCTTAGTAGCATGTTGATTTTCTTTGTCTTACCTTTCTTAGGCTTGCTTGAAGAAGATTTGGCTTCTGATTGCCTGTGTGTTTTTGAAGGCTTTGATGGAGGTATATTTATCTTCAGTTTTGCATCATTTTTGATCTGCAAGTTGTCCTGTGTTTTTGCCATCTCCTGCTCTGAATCAGAGTCACTATAAGGTAAATTGAGAGGGTTTTTCCCTGTGACAGGGTTTTTGTCTTCAAACTTTAATTTCCTCTTGATTCCTCCCTGCTTGATGGGTGATGTTTTTATAGAATCCCTGGGCATTGAAATCCCTTTCCTCCTCCTGTGACTTTTCTTGGGAGTAGGATCATTCCTGCTTCTAGAATTATTTTCTTTTATCTCTGGAGGTTTTTCTGTCTGAAACTCATTCCAGAACAAGAAGAAACCCCATTCTATTTGCTTCCTCTGAAGAGCTTCTTTGACAAGGAGGGTAATCAACCCCTGATGTGATATTCTGCTTATAACTTTAGTAGGCTGAGTTTTTCCTGTTTTGCCATCTTAATCAAGGTTCTATGAAAGAAATAAGGTATATTCAAGTGTTCTCTTCCTGTGAAGTGGTTCAACAGTTTAGAATGATAGTACATCACCCTGTTATAGCGCGCTTCACAGGTGATGTATACCAAAATCGCCCTCAGCAGGGTCTGCCACTTCGATTCAAGATAAGACATAGGAATATCCTTCTTCCAAGTCAAAGTTTTATGCACTGGCAACAAATATGATCTGAATTCAACATTTGAGGGTGAAGAGGTTTTAAACCAGCAATCCCCTATTCTGGATAACCCTGTGTATTCGGCAATAGATGCTTCATCTATAATGAACTCCTCTCTGCCTATTCTAGCAATCCTTCCATCGTATGAGAGGGCAAATGCTTCAGCAACTTGTTGGTGAAAGGCTGTCAATTTTTCACAATATGTGAAAACTCCGACCTGTTTAAAACACTCTGCAACCTCTGGATGATATTCAAAATACCACATGCCATCTACTTCGGATATCAAAGCAGGGCTTGCTTTTGTCATAGCTCAATGTTGACTGTGTCTAACACTGTGGGCAACCAGGTGTTTGGGAAACAACGGTTCTGGGAACTAGAGATACAGTCGATATCACTTATGAACAAACGGTGGAATCGTTTGACAGAGCATAGGATTGATAAATTCACTAAAATACCGACCCACATTCGAATGAAAGTCTAACTGGAGAAATCTGAAACTTCAAATTTTTGGGGGCAATTGTATTTATGAAATTTTGAAAGGAAATGGTTTCCAGTCTTACCTGATGATCAATCAGATTTCCTTGACTCGAGATGCTAGCTAAACTCAGAGACACCTTGCCAATCGCCCGAGAAAGCGGGATCAGGATTTTGAAAATATGCTTTACTGATAAGATCACGGACTTGTGATTATCTTTAGCGATATTCAGGATTCATTGTAACTCGTTGAGTTTACAGATGAAGTAAAGACCTGGTAATGATGACTGGCGTACTTACCACTGAAATGGAGAAAACCCCGTACAATCATACCTGTCAATAACCGCTCTGCGTAGATTTGAAATAATTAATGCAATGGATAATACGCAGGTGCTTTGAACCTTTCAGATGAACACCACGAATGAGCATCATCTCCCACAATGCGAGCTTTCGACGATTGTATTCCTCATCATTACAATGATTTTTGACATCTGGCGCGTGCGAAAGCATGAGTTTTCTTTTTGCTTGTTCAAACATTTTCGGTGGTTTCTTGCCTTCTACCTCAACCATTTATCTGCTGAAAATGAACACTTTCGGTGGTTAATGAGTGCGTTGGAGGCTCGCCTAATCCACCGAATCCTGATATTTTTCCATTCTCTTAACCGAACCAAAATCAACATGTCTTTTGAGATTATTTTGGAAATATAGACTCTCTAACCTAATGATAAAAATTAGAAATCAAATTTATGAACCAACCTATCATCTAATAACCAAAATAAAACCAATGATTTATTTGGGGAGTTAACACTGGCTCCTATTGGGGATGAACACCTCCCTGTGAGGTTTCAAGAACCATAGAATCAATGCCTTTCCTGGAAAAGAACCTAAAAACTAAACTATCTGCTAGTGTTCCATTGGGCATGGAGTTATTGAAAAATAAAAACTGAGACTATTTACAATGTCTAGGCTTTGCAGCCTTAGATGAAATAAAGTTTTAGAAATCGCCCATTTACCGGGCCACTGAACACTTCCTCACCCTCAAGATTCTGTAGAATGAAAGTGTTATTGTTTTGCACCTGAGTGATCATAAAAGGGCCTATCCACAAGGAATCAAACTTGCCATGCTTTCCTTTTTTTTGTCGAAGAGAATCCCACTTCAGAACCCAGTCACCGATCTGAAAACTGTCCACCTTGGCCTTTCTGTCAAACATCTTTTTGATCTGCATCTGATGTGCTTCATATTTGTCCACTAGTTGTTCCCGAGCTTTTTGCAATTCCACAAATTCCAGCATCCTTCTTACCATGTCATTTTGCTCAGTCTACTCTTCCTGAAAGAACTTGGCCACAAGCATAACTAAATGAACAGGAAAGATAACATCAGTCCCATAAACTAGCTTGAATGGGGAAGTTCCTATAGATTTTTTAACAGTTACTCTGTCTGCCCACAGAGCAAACTTCAATTTGGAATCCCAATTCTTTTTATTTTCTTCCAACAGTTTTCTTATGATTTTGATCAAGCTCTTATTTGACGATTCA
>ML777124.1:23775-51235 GCA_009831015.1 Picea engelmannii
AATCACAATGCAAGGATGCCATATCCATTGAAAAATTGAGGCCAAATCAGTCTATCCCATTCTCCACTCCAAATCTCATGTGAAATTCCTTGTCATCTGCTTCATCTCCTCCCACAACATCATTGTGAGTACTCTCACCCTCAGTTGCAAAGAATGGAACATCATCCATGCCTCCATAATAGATTGAGAATGCATAATCAAAAGGTTATCAATCCCATTGCAGGTTGGGAAATAACTGGATAGAATACTGCATATCCCAACCTACCTCTCTTACACTAACAAAAAAGCTACAATTCCTATACCTGACCACTCTCCAGATGTTTAGGCTGACATTCTCCCTAGCCACACTGTACAAAGGATGGTGAAAAGAGTTAGAAAGTCTTAGCCTTTGGGTTACTTTGGAAGTGTTTACATCATGGTAGGGGCTACTTCATGTGATATGGAGTGCATGGTGTGATGCCTATTGTGGGTTGTATCTTAGTCAACATACACATTGGAGATAGCTTACCCATGGATTGCTAGACCTTGACTTGATGCTTATGTGGTGCACTTCCTTAGGAGGTTGGTATTCTATGTGACATGGTGACATTCTTCATGAGGTGCACATAGAGGGCTTGGTTTCTTTCTTAGGAGGTGAATCTATATGAGTGGAGGAGCATTGGGACATCTAGGAGGAGGGCGCTTCACCCTAGCTAGCATGGAACCACTTGGTTGCTTACATGGAGACTTGTGCTTGACTTGAGGATGCTTGGGTTGATGAGCATTCATGGAGGTATGGTGACGCACATGGTTTAGGAGGTAATGGTTGGACCACTAAATATCCTTGGAGGAGAGTGTTAGACCTTGGTCTTATGGAGTGTTCACCTTGAGAACCTTTCTTGATGGACATGATTACCTTGGAGTTTGACATATGTGACATTACAGTTGGAGTGCTCCACATGTAGACTTAACTAGTGATTATTTAGGTTGATTGAGGTAGTTGGATGTGGACTAAATCCACTACTTTATTATTTGCCTCCCTTACCTCTATAAAAAGGAAGGAGAGAGCCTTGGTCCTTACTACTTATTCATTTCCTACTATGTGAACTTGAACATACTTGTTTCTTTCATATGTAGTTCTTCATTGTACTTTGTACTCTTGTCTAGTGTGGTAGGTTCTTGTGTTGATGTAAGGAAGGTGTTAGGTTAGCTTTTCTTCTTCAGAACTAAGGCTATCTCCATTGGTGAAATAATAGATTCAAGCAAGTTATTAGTGTTTCCATCTTCATTTTCTATCTCACATGGTGTTGAATAAACCAACGGATCTATGTTTTCCTTGATCATTTAGTTTTTTGTCTAATGAATGTGTTAGGAAAGTAGTTCAGACAACTAAACTCATATTTGGTCCTTTTCTCTAAGTTATTTGTTAAGAAGAACTGGATCATGGTGCTCATGGTTCAGAGGTCATTTCTATGGATGAAACCTAATAAATACCTTTGTTGTTTGGCTTCTTGGTCCACACCAAACCACAATTCAAAATATTTTTATTTTAATTTAAATAAATTGTAGAGGTAATACCATACACCATTTCCCCCTTGTTGACCACCTATTCAACTAGGGGGTCAACTCCATGTACCATGAAGATATGCACCATCAGGTGCTACAAAGTCAAAGACTTATTGGTTCTACAAGGCAGTTTTGCCCTTCCTCACATCTTTTTGTAATGGAATTTCCGCTCCCCTGCGTAGGAGAATAATGTAATGGGTCTGCATGGATCATAGTTAGGTCAGTTTCCTTAGCACTTCATCATTAGAGGAGTCCCTTTCACTGAGTGTTTTTTTTTCCTCGGGTTTATTAATTTGTCTAACTAGTCTTATTAATTTCCCTTACAAATAATTCCTCCAAAGTGGTGAAAGACATTCTAATGGTATAGCCCCCTAGTAGCTAGTGTCTAGGAATGTTGTAAATGACCATGTAAGACATCTCCTAAAGTTTTGCAGAATTTCGTAGAGTCTAGACAGATTTTTTTTAATTGCCCAAGTTGGGTATTTTTAATTAAATTTTGATGAAAAATGTAAAAACTAGGTCATTGGGATTTTGATAGGGGTATTTGTGCTCAAAAAAAATGGAATGGGACCCCCTACACCCTTGGGCCAAGTTTTGGCTCAATTGGACAAGTTTTGCTAGGTGTTTGTCCATGAGGACTCCAAGTCAATGAAAAATCAACAAATAATTGGCTAAATTAAAAAAGCCAAAAATTGTAAAATGAGCAAAAAGGTGTGAGAGAGAGTGGGAAAGGTTTCCTAACCTTTTTCCTAAGTTGGAAAAGTAATTTTCCACTTAAAAGACCCCCCTTTACATAGCCAAAAACTTAAAGTGGTGTTCCCTAACTAATTGACATATGGAAATTAAAAACCGCCTAAACCCTAAATTCGCCCTCTTTAGTGTCTAACTTAATGTTTGCTCATAGGAAAAATATGTTCTCCCCCTTTACACCTCACCCCCTCACTCATTTACCAAAACCCTAACTTACCAAAATCCTAAAAGTGGTTATTCCTTGATGTGTGACACTTGTAAATCATCCAAGAGGGGTAACTCTTGGCTCCCAAGTATAAATAAAAGCCTCTCCTCCCTCATTTCACATATATTTTCAGTCTACTATTACTCTACCCAATTTTCTCCTCTCATCTCCCACTCTTCTCTCTCATTTTTTCTTGCTCTTTTCTTTTCTCAAGCTTGTGAAAAGTATTTGTCTAAGCTTGTTTCTAATACAAAGAAATCTTTGGAGGATCCATGGTGTTAATAATCTTCTTGGTGCCATCTTGCTACATCTGAAGTGATCTTGTTCTTGTGTATTTTTCTTGTGCATGTTTAGCTTATAGATCTAGAATATGAGCTCCAAGCAAAGTATTTTCCTTGGATAGATTTTTGATAGTCTTATCATAGATCTAGTGAATTGTTTATTTGGGTATTGCAAAGTATTTTGTTTTACCATCTAGATTTACTTACATTCTATCTATTTTTGTAACTTTTCTCACAAGATTTGCAGGTTTCCTAAGGGTTTGGAATGAAGATTTTAGATATGGAAATTTCTCTTTTACCCACATAAAAACTTCTAATATTTTGTGTTCATATTTTTATGTATTTGGGTGGATTGGTGTGTTGAAATAAATCAAAATCGAATACAAACACTATTGGTTTTTACTTAAAATTTTTGGTTTTCTCTAACAAAAGATTTTGCAGATTTTTCAGTCATTTCTGCAGTTTTTCCAGCAAGTTTTACTTGTTGGTTTTTGCAAGTTTTTGACAGAAAACATGGAGGAACAACCCATTTGGGGCCTTAAAATAGCAAAGAAACACCTCCTAAGCTAGAGTATTGAATATCCTCTTCTTCTCCTTCTCTCTCACATTGTAAGCAAGCCCCGAAAGAGTTATTAAGGGCTTGCACTTCTCTAAAAAATAATTTTCTGTGTTTTTTTATTTATGTTTGCCTACACCTAGCAAAGAGGTTTGGCCCAGCCAACCCATGCTATATCATAAGGCTAGTTTAGATTTATTTTCTGCAACTAGTTTAGTTTCATTTATTTCAACCCACTTTGGCACAATAAATGAAAGTTTGCCTCCACCTTGTGCCATTGTTTAAGGTTTGTTTTAGTTTAGTTTTATTTTCAAGTTTTTTTCTTTTTTTATTTGTCTACACCTTGGAGTGTGTTTGGCTTTTCCATCCTCCAAAATCGTAAGGCTATATTAGTTTTTGATTACTTTCATTTTACATGCTCAATAATGGTTTAATCTTAAGTAAATAAGTGATCATATGCTAGTTTAGGCCCATGGAGGCATTATGAGTTAATTTGCTTATCTCATTCATAGTTGTTATTTATCTTCTTTTGGGGTATTTTACATTCAAATACACTTTCATTTTGCAAGTTATCTTTTTAAGTACCTTTTCATTTGTAAGTCATTTAAGTTTTAAGTACCTTTGCTTAATAAGTTAAATCTTTAATGTACTTCACTTCTATCTCTTGCAACCTTGTATGATATTGTGGTTTAAGGAAAACATCTATTTTCTTCTTGCAAGTTAGTTGTGTACTTTGCTTACATTGGTTTATCATTCAAGTAGTTGGCATCTTGCAAGCATATCTTCTACAACACACTTTGCAATCACCCTAACTTAACTTTAACTGACTCAATATACCTTAGTCTCCTAGGCTCTAAAATCAACTAGTCTAACTAAGTCACCTTTTACTGACCCAACTTTGCCATAAAAAACGAGAATTTAAGGAAGCAACGGGAGGTGCTAGATCGGGGACGATCTTACGGCACTTGGCGTCCTTCCTGGGAGTACTTCTATTCTTGGGTTGACCTGTCGAGCTAGGGTGGGGCCTTCTTTGTCTCACTTATTGAGCACCCAACAATTTTTTGGTACAAGCGGGGGGAGTTCTTGGGTTGTCACTTAGTCTAGGATCAACTTTTAATTTAATAACTTAATAATCCTAAAATTTATCCACTCAAACCTTGGGCATCACTTGGACACTTATTCATGGTTATGCTTTCGTATACGTTGCAAGCACTACATTTTAATCTTTCATGCAATTTACTTTCAAGCAATGTGGATTGGACTAAGTAGTTGGATGGTTGTGCTTTAGTTCCTTGAGGCCTCTTGTTCATGCTTTAATCTTGAGTTAAGTTAATTTTTAGATGTGATTGGACTCCCTCATTGAAGTTGTGCATCCTTTGGAGGCTTCTTCTTTGTTGGAGCTTTTTGTTGTGTATGCCATTGAAGGGTTCCCCTTGAGTTGTGCATCCTTTGGAGGCAATCTTGCTTGGGTAAGTTGGCTTATGTGTTGTGGTTGTATTTCCTTTGAAACATATTTCTTTACCTGCACATTAAGTCTTATAACAAGTTAGTATTTGGTTAGTTATCTTGTGTATCATTTTGTAACTTCATTGTTGTATCTTAATTGTAGTTTTGTTGATAGTTATTTCTTTCATTCATATTGTATCTAATATTTTTTTGTGTCTTGTTGTAACTCTTTGTAAAATCTAATCTCCTTTAACTTTAGTTGACCCCTTGCCCAACCTTAGGCATTAGTCTTTAGTTGTCTTAGGAAAAGGGCTTGCATTTGCATTTGAATAGTTTCACTTTGCATTGTTTGCCTCTCATACAGGGTAGATCCCACAAACCTTTAACTAATTAAAATCAACTCCTATAATTCAACTTTTAATTTCATCTAGTAACTAGGGTCTACCCCCCTTAGCTTCCCTAGGAGTAAGCCTAAACGGAAGAGGTTCAAGTCGAGGTGACAGTGGGATTTGAACCTAGGCATTATGTCTCCAAGGACACACTAAGTGAGTTGGACTTAACTCACGTTTGCAAATGTGTATAAGGACGACAACATCTTTGGCGTCGTTGTCGGGGATAAGTCTTTTATCCTTGGCCTTAACGACTTAATTTATTCTTTAAAAACTAAGCAATAAATTTTACTCCCTAATTTTTTTTAACTTGGGTTGGTTTTTCATTGTTTACTTACTCTCCAAGTGGCGAGTCCATTTTGAATATCTTTTAAGTATACTACAGGGAGAAATCCTTCTAGGCTGCTTGAAAGTCTTGGAGGAGAAGTAATCTCTGATATCTATCTCTGGTTGTACCTAATAATCTAACAACTTTTTGTTTTCCTTCTTGTTGTTGCTTTGTTTTGTGCTATTGTTTGAGATAAACTTGGTCATCTGGTGACTCCACTTTAAAATAATTTGACAAAGTATTCTTAAAGGAGGAATTCACGATTGGTTTTGCTTCATCCTTGAACTTGGAAAGGTTTTTGTATGAAGCTAGCTAGTCTTTCTTCTCGTTGGATCCTTAATAATTCTTGGGTCCCAGTTCTTTTCTTAGACCTTTTGATGATCTAGTTAGAAATGAGTTTCCTCTTAAAACCTTTTGATTTTTCAAGAATAGTTGGTTATCCTAATTATACATCTGAAGATGTTATTGAGAATTTGTCTAGTTTTCATGATTATGGTGATGCTTGTGCTCATGTCAAGGCCTCTGGGCAATTAATTGATGATTGGTATAATCCACCTATTTATGAGGATGCTCTGATGCAATTGTTTTTCTGGACTCTTTGTGAGGGTGCAAGATATGCTTATGATTGGTTTCTTCTTCATGAGGATAATTCGATCAAGACCATACAGGACTTTCTGCATGCCTTTTTGGAAAGATTTGGGGATGATCGGGATGAAACTTACAATGAATTGGTTGATGCTTTTATGGAAAAATGGAAGAGGAAAAGTCTTCTAGATATAGAAACAACCAATGCAGATATAATAATTGATTCTCCACCAAATCCCATTGAGGAGTTTAAAGAAATCATTCTGAACATGCAGTTGGCCCATATTAAATAGTGTGAAGCCATGAATGAACAATTTATGGCCATGGAAGATCAATTAGAAATCATGGAAGCTAATTTCACAGAGACTTATATTGAATATCCGGACCCCCTTGAACTTGAGCTTCACAGTGAAAAATATGAGGAAGTTCATAGGGAAATTCTGGATGAATCCATGGATGAGCTAGTTACTAATTTTTAGGAGATTAAGGATTTTGAGTTTGAAATTATTGAATATCTAGATAATTCAAGTCCCCACCCTTCTCTCGAGGAACCAATCTCTTTGAAGGAGAACCTTGACAACCTTGAGGAAAACAGTGTAATGGTTCATGTGACATGTGACATGTTCATTTTCGACCTCTCAACCAAATGATGACTTTGTACAGAATAATGGGAAAATGGGAGGCAACTTCAGTTTATCAGTTTCATATCATTATGAGTATCGGTTGGCCTTCCACCTTGACAGTCATGAGCAACAAAGTATTAAAAGTTTACACGGCATGTCATATTCCAGTGTTTGGTTGAATGGAGGGAGGAGCATGATTCTTGACTGGTTCTTTCTCACAAAAAATTCCAAGTTGATAAGATTTGGAAATGGATCTTTTGTGAGTCATCCTGGACAAGGATGTTTCAGAGATTTGTGGATTCATTCCATCCATTGAAGGGATGGTTGTAACATATCTCTAACTCTTCTCCTTATTTCAGTTTTGTATTATTTCAGTCTTTATGTTATTATGTATGTAATGTCCCCACTTTGGGACATCATGGTATTACAGAGTGTTATGATGACCAAAGTAGCCAGATGGAGGTTATAGAGAGTACATGATCTATTGAGGGATATCTTGGGGTCCAGCTTGCATCGCTCATCTTGTTTCATCATTATGATCGATTCTGCATAGCTCGGCTTTGGTTTCGTTGCATTCCGACGATTTCCATGATTTTGAGTTATTTTGGGATATAGGTTAATTAAATGCACTAAGAAGGTCATATTGTGCATAATACTTGGAGGAAACTCTTAGTGTAATAGCTCATTGGAATCGGGAGGAACAACACTACAGGATAGGATGATGAAAAGTGACTTTCAGTGGCCAGGGAATCCACAAGGAGAGATAAGGTGCTTTTCAGAGGTAAAATAGTTAATTAATTAATTAATAATTAATAAAGTAAAAGTCACTTTGGAGGGACAAGGTGAGAAGGAAGGATAAAACAAAGGCAAGGGCCTCTATTCTCTCATTCATGTTAATTATCAGTTTTGATATCTAGCTTCTAGCTAGTGAGCCCATGCCTTGGGGTTTTGAGGGTTTTGACTTAACAAATCCTAAAGGACAACTCGGTGGTGAAAGATTCCACCTATCTTGTTCCAAGCTTGATCTCGGGGATGCAATACTCCACCCACACCATTCTACTTCAGATCTACTCAGTTTCAGGAGAGTTCTACACCAGCCACAAGTACATGAAGAGAGAGGGCACACCATTGAGGGTTTCCAGCAAGGAGGTGCACCATTGATTGGATGAAGGTTCGTTTTAGGAGTCTGAGAGGGATTTTGGAGATTTGAGCACTTGGGTTTTGCTTGCAGGGCCTTGGCCATTATTTCTAGTGCCTTTTGAGAGAGTTATATGGTCCAGATGTTTTCTTAGAGCATTGGCATGATTTGGAGAGGAGGGCGTTATTCAGATTCAGATCTATTCAGTTTAGAGGGGTTATACTTCAGATCTGACATTGAGACTTCACCTAGAGGCTTACAGTGCTCTGATCTATATTTCTGGGGAGTTTCAGGGAATTTGGATGTCTCCTTCATCATGGCCGAAATATTGGGGTTTGACAGTATTCAGGAGGGCGCAGCTCCACTTGGGGATTCAGCCTTTGGAGGAGCATCTCTTGGTATTTCGGTCTGAGACTTCGGGAGGGCACTCTACTCACCCCGATCTACAGTTTGGAATCTTCATCAAAGTGTTTGGAGGCCTTGAGCAGCAAGGTCGAATTGTTGCGGGTATTTAGTCTTCCAGCAGGGCGTGACTTAGCCAGTCTTGGGGTTTGGCACTTCAGAAGGCAGAGACCTCAGCGTGCTGTTCATCTATTGCAGTTAGGAGGGCCTTTGGAGGCTTGTCTCTTCTCTTCTTCATCTTGTTTGGGAGTTATCTCCATTTTCTATTAGATCTTAGTTTTATTGTACCAGATCTACAGATCCATTGTATCGGGGTCTTCTTCTTTATGAATAATATCAGATCTGAGGCATTTTTGAGTTGTCTATTGTATTGTTGACATTGCATCTGGTTGAGGTATGTTCCATTGCCATATCCTCTTATTTGTTGTTGCAAACACATATAATAATCATGAGTACAAACCCTAGCGCAACCTAAATGATCATAATAAGCAAAGTGTTTGACGAAATGCCACATCCATAAAAAGTTTAAAAACTCATGCAAATCGTGATGTTCTTGACATCTTGGCTTGGGAAAATTACAGTGGTATCAGAGCTTAGACTCCTGCCAGCCTGAGGTGTCTTCCATAAGAAGAGATGAATATTTTGGACTTTGCTAGAGGAATTTTTGAGTGTGAGAGGGAATATCAAACCCTCAATGAGATTCTCAAGAAGCTAATAACATTCCAACAGTTTGTATGCTTTAAAAATCCTAGTTGGAGCAAAGATGAGGTTACACATTGGGTCGGTGTAGCAGAGGAAAACAGAGCTATGGCAGCCGGATGGAAGGAAGCACAGAGTAACCCCACACCCATTAGGAGCAGGCAACTTTGCTACAGTTGCAACGTTCCTTGAGAACCCGATAATAGATGTAGGGGTAAAGGTAAGAAACACATTATTGAGGTGCACTATGACAGTGATGATGAGGTGTGTGAGGATGCAGAGATAGATGCTTATTTGGAGCAGTCCGATGAGGCTAATGACTCTTGCACAGAGGCTAGTGATTCTTGCACGCTTGAGGAGGATAGTGACCCTTGCGTATTGGATGGACAGGATGATAGTACATGTGTTTTAGCAGTCATATCACATACTGTTGATGACCTTACACCTCACCAGAGTGGTGACACTAGTGGGAATTCACACATGTTAGCACCTAGACCTGACGAGCTCCCTATGATGATCGTGACACATTTGTCATCTTTCCAGACACCCATGATAGCCATGACACACGAGGATATTAGTGGCATTTCAGATGTGATAGAGGAGTCATATGTGAGGGACGCACACCAGGGACATATGGATCCACAGGTCTAGGAGGATATACATGACGTGCAGACAGTAGACCTTACACACACATATCAACATGAGGAGAGTGGGTCACTTCTTTTGGAGACTCCACTGTTTGATCAGGCTATGGAGATGGACAGTTGGATGGGACACATACTTCCAGGACCATCCTACAGTGATGAGGGTGTACCCCTTATTGTTTAGGATGACCATAGCACGTGTCTGGAGACATCATTATGGGATCCAGGCGCAGATGATAGTAGAAGGGTGAGTGCACAGGAGGATGCAATTGCTCATACATGATACAGTGTGATTCAGAGGGAGATAGTGTTTGGTGATGATGTGCAGTGGCATACAGGAGGACCTAGTAGCACAGTGGACAATGGGCAGTTCAGTGCCTTATCTTTTGCAGAGAGTGTTGTTCTGGATTCTAGGGCTGACACTAGCAGGGTTGACACTAGCAGTGAGGGGCATGAGGTAGCACCTTCGCATGACTATGATCAGGAGTCACGCTACTTGGCAGGGCAATTGAGAATCAATGAGGACATGATCATGGCAGCCACTGGGTGCATTGATAACACACATGCATTGGTGTCTGATTGTTGTTGGAGGGCATCGATAGCACATGATAGTTCAGATGGGGGATTTGCTATGGACAACTTTCATACTCTTAGGAAGAGTGTTTGTGATGAGGATCGACTACCAGCAGTTGTTGATGGACATAGACTATCTATTGAGGATTGGCGAGATGTATCATAGGGCCTTGAGGGAGCAGGAGTCAGAGATGGACAGACTCACTCATGAGTTGGAGAGCACTCGGGGATTCTTGAGAGGCACACAAATAGCCCTTCAAGAATCAAAGTCCAGATCAGAGGATCTTCTTGAGGTGACTTGTCAGAGATCCACCACATCTATCTTAGTGGAGGCTCAGATATATCATTCAGTCACATTGCTAGAGGATGTTGGTGGTCTAGCTGAGGAGCACCACTTGATGGAGGAGCATGAGGAGTACCCAGGATCACTGATGAGTATGGAGAGTTATGATCTGGAGGCGCAGGAGCTACCCTCCATGAGGATCTTTGAGACAGTCGAGCACTCACATACGCTCAGGGACTCCAGAGCCAGGGGCAGTTATGAGGACACTTCCATTTGTGCCCCAAGAGCGGTTGACCAAGTAGTACACCCAGGATCCATGATGTTGCAGGAGTATACAAGAGACTACATGAGTATGCAAGAGCATACAATGGTGAGTGATAGCTCACAGAGACATGCAGAGATGTACAGTGGGGTTTAGAGGGGTGTATTGACTTACAGGGAGGACACACACTTAGTAGAGCATGGAGATGTCTCTCCTTTGCAGCAACACAGGGTACTGGGGGATCACCTTCACAAGGGTAGCAGCCATATGGGTGATGATGATTGGGATTCAGTGATGATTACAGGAGAGTATGTACCATGGGTACCAGTGGATGAGATTTTTCTTGAATCCTTGGGATTGACCAAAGCATATGATACCTTCCAGTCCTACAATCAGCCACAAATGTTCCTATTAGTCTTTCCTGACACATTTATAATTGACATCAGCATGAAGAGAGATAGACAGTGGCAGAGGATATGGAGAGTGAGTAGGTCGAGACCACCTGACAAGAGTGTTTTTACGACATACAGCAGGATAGGGGTGGATCATCATAGGCAGACAATTGAGACTTTATGCGTGATCGTGAGCATCATAGGCCAGGGGATAGCAAACATCTCAGAGGGCGACACAGATGCAGATTCTCATGAGGATGAGCACGAAGCGCTTCCAACAGTGATCAGTATGACATAGGAGCAATTAGCGGGGATTGGAAGTGATAAACTTCCAAGTTTGCCATGGGATCCAGGAGTTCATTTTGTTAGCAGGTTGTTTCACTTTATGATGACCCAGGTTGCGTCAAAGAGCCACATACTTCACTTTGGGTTAATTTTGAGTGGGCTTGCAGGGGCTTGTCCTACAGAGCGAGATATTTTCTTTGTTCTGATACTCATGATCGAGTATAGAGATGGTTGGGCAGGTGTTACTTCCACAGAGTTACTTTTACAGGTGCAGCTCCTTAACAACAGGTCTGGTTTTCACAGGTATTTTAGCATGAGGATCCAGGAGTGGGAGATCCATAATGTATGCAGGGAGCAGAAAGTCATGAGCAAAGTGGCACAGCGCTAACGTGTTGATCTTAGTTAGAGACTAGCATGGGACCCGGGGATTGCAAGGCTAAGGATTTCATTGATTGATGGAGGCGAGTGGACCCTTGTCGGGGAAGGTTATTTTGACTTTCCATTGAGCTTCAGTGTTGAGGAGAGCACATCACTTGAGGATGTTTCATGGAGGTCTTGCAGTACCTCACTATGGCAACATCATGTGCAGTTGGTGGAGACTGTGTTGGTCTTGGTATGGAGTTGGAGGATGGACTCATTTCAGGTTGAGGCCATGTGTCATGTGCAGGAGATTCATGTTGTTGATATATTTCAGGATTATGCTTCATAGGGTATTGCAGTTCACGTCATGATATGGGATCCAAGGGGTGGAGTGTATGATAGTTCATCTTTGGATGGAGCCTATTGTGTGTCGCACAGGTGGACATGGGGCCCCGGTATTATATTTGGATTGATTCAGTTATTGCTTGAGGACAAGCAATATTCTAGCAGGGAAGACTGTAATGTCCCCACTTTGGGACATCATGGTATTACAGAGTGTTATGATGACCAAAGTAGCCAAATGGAGGTTATAGCGAGTACAGGGGCTATTGAGGGATATTTTGGGGTCCAGCTTGCATCACTCATCTTATTTCATCATTATGATCCATTCTGCACAACTCGGCTTTGGTTCCATTGCATTTCGACGATTTCCATGATTTTGACTTATTTTGGGTTATAAGTTAATTAAATGCACTAAGGAGGTCATATTGGGCATAATACTTGGAGGAACCTCTTAGTGTAATAGCTCATTGGAATCAGGAGGAAAAACGCTACAGGATAGGATGATGAAAAGTGACTTTCAGTGGCCAGGGAAGCCACAAGGAGATATAAGGTGCTTTTCATAGGTAAAATAGTTAATTAATTAATTAATTAATAATTAATAAAGTAAAAATCACTTTGGAGGGACAAGGTGAGCATGAAGGATAAAAGAGAGGCAAGGGCCTCTATTCTCTCATTCGTTTTGATTATCAGTTTTGATATCTGGCTTCTAGCTAGTGAGCCCATGCCTTGGGGGTTTTGAGGGTTTTGACTTAACAAACCCTAGAGGACAACTCGGTGGTGAAATATCCCACCTATCTTGTTCCAAGCTTGGTCTCGGAAATGCAATACTCCACCCACACCATTCTACTTCAGATCTACTCAGTTTCAGAAGAGTTCTACACCAGTCACAGGTACAAGAAGAGAGAGGGTGCACCATTGAGGGTTTCCAGCAAGGGGGGTGCACCATTGATTGGAGGAAGGTTCTTTTTAGGAGTTTGAGAGGACTTTTGGAGATTTGAGCATTTGGGTTTTGCTTGCAGGGCCTTGGCCATTATTTCTAGTGCCTTTTGAGAGAGTTCTATGGTCCAGATGATTTCCTAGAGCATTAGCATGATTTGGAGAGGAGGGCGCTATTTAGATTCAGATCTATTCAATTTAGAGGTGTTATACTTCAGTTCTGACATTGAGACTTCACCTAGAGGCTTGCAGTGCCCCAATCTATCGTTCTAGGGAGTTTCAGGGAATTTGGAGGTCTCCTTCACTAGGTCTGAAATATTAGGGTTTGACAGTATTAAGGAGGGCGCAACTCCACTTGGGGATTCATCCTTTGGAGGAGAACCTCTTGGTATTTCGGCCTGAGACTTCAAGAGGGCACTCTACTCACCCCGATCTACAGTTTGGCATATTCATCGGAGTGTTTGGACGCCTTGAGCAGCAAGGCTGAATTGTTGAGGGTATTCAGTCTTCCAGCAGGGCGTGACTTAGCCAGTCTTGGGGTTTGGCACTTCAGAAAGCAGGGACCTCAGCGTGTTGTTCATCTATTGTAGTCAGGAGGGCCTTTGGAGGCTTGTAGCTTCTCTTCTTCATATTGTTTTGGAGTTATCTCCATTTTCTATTAGATCTTAGCTATATTGTACCAGATCTACAGATCCATTGTATCAGGGTCTTCTTCTTTATGAATAATATCAGATCTGAGGTATTTTTAAGTTGTCTATTGTATTGTCGGCATTGCATCTGGTTGAGGTATGTGCCATTGCCATATATTCTTATTTGTTGTTGCAAACACATATAATAATCATCAATACAAACCCTAGCGCAACCTAAAGGATCATAATAAGCAAAGTGTTTGACGAAATGCCACAACCAGAAAAAATTTAAAAACTCATGCAAATCGTGATGTTCCTGGCATCTTGGCTTCAGAACATTACAATGTACTTAGATGTTTTTATTGTATCATAGTTTTATTTTTGCAATTATAGTTGTTGTACAATAGTTATTTCATTATGTGATTGTTGTTTATAGCATTTTATTTATTCATTGTTTATATGTATATTTATGTTGGGTATTGGTGAGCACTTTGTTTTGTAGATATTGGATTTTTTGTATGCTCTTCTTCCCAAATTGAAGATCAAACACATGTCCCCATGTGGATCCAGAATTTGACCACCTATTCAACTAGGGGGTCAACTCCATGTACCATGAAGATATGCACCATCAGGTGCTACCAAGTCAAAGACTTATTGGTTCTACAAGGCAGTTTTGGCCTTCAACACATCTTTTTGTAATGGAATTTCCGCTCCCCTGCATGGGATAATAATGTAATGGGTCTGCATGGATCATAGTTAGGTCAGTTTCCTTAGGACTTCATCATTAGATGAGTCCCTCTCACTGAGTGTTTTTTTTCCTCGGGTTATTAATTTGGCCTAACTAGCCTTATTAATTTCCCTTGAGTTTTTACTCCCACAAGTAACTCCTCCAAAGTGGTGAAAGACGTTCTAATGGTCTAGCCCTATGGTAGCTAGTGTCTAGGAATGTTGTAAATGACCATGTAAGATATCTCCTAAAGTTCTGCGAAATTTTGTCGAGTCTGGACATTTTTTTTTTAATTTATTAAAATTGTTTAAGTTGTATATTTTTAATTAAATTTTGATGAAAAATGTAAAAACTAGGTCATTGGGCTTTTGATAGGAGTATTTGTGCTCAAAATAAATGGAATGAGACCCCCTACACCCTTGGACCAAGTTTCAGCTCAATTGGACAAGTTTTTCTAGGTGTTTGTCCATGAGGACTCCAAGTCAGTCAAAAATCAACAAATAATTGGCTAAATTAAGAAAGCCAAAAATTGTAAAATGAGCAAAAAAGTGCGAGAGAGAGTGGGAAAGGTTTCCTAACCTTTTTCCTAAGTTGGAAAAGTAATTTTCCACTTAAAAGACCCCCCCTTACCTAGCCAACAACTTAAAGTGGTGTTCCCTAGCTAATTGACATGTGAGAATTAAAAAGTTTAAGTGAAAAAAGTCACCTAAACCCTAAATTCGCCCTCCTTGGTATCTAACTTAATGTTGACCATAGGAAAAAGATGTTTTCCCCTTTATACCTCACCCTTCACTCATTTACCAAAACCCTAACTTACCAAAATCCTAAAAGTGACTCTTCATTGATGTGTGACACTTGTCACTCATCCAAGAGGGGGTAACTCTTAGCTTTCAAGCATAAATAAAGGCATCTCCTCCCTCATTTCACATATATTCTCAATCTATTGTTACTCTACCCAATTCTCTCCTCTTCTCTCTCACTCTTCTCTCTCATTCTTTCTTGCTCTTTTTTTTTCCCAAACTTGTGGCAAGTATTTGTCCAAGCTTGCTTCTAATACAAAGAAATCTTCGGAGGATCCATGGTGTTAAGAGTCTTCTTTGTGCCATCTTGCTACATCTGAGGTGATATTTTTCTTGTGTATGTTTAGCTTATAGATCTAGAATAGGAAATTCAAACAAAGTATTTTGCTTGGATAGATTTGTTATAGTCTTATCATAGATCTAGTGAATTGTTTATTTGGGTATTGCAAAGTATTTTGTTTTACCATCTAGATTTACTCACATCCTATCTATTTTTGTAGCTTTTCTCACAAGATTTGCAGGTTGCCTAAAGGTTTGGAATGAAGATTTCAGATCTGAAAATCTCTTTTTTACCCACATAAAAACCTCGAATATTTTTTGTTATGTTTTTCTGTTCATATGTTTATGTATTTGGGTGGATTGGTGTGTTGAAATAAACCAAAATCGAATACAAACACTGATGGTTTTTACTTAAAATTTCTAGTTTTCTCTAACAAAAGTTTTTTGCATATTTTTCAGTCATTTTTGCAGTTTTTCTAGCAAGTTTTTACTTGCTGGTTTTTGCAGGTTTTTGACAAAAAACGTGGAGGAACATCCCATTTGGGGCCCTAAAACAGCAAAGAAACACATCCTAAGCTAGGGTATTGAATACCCTCTTCTTCTCATTCTCCTTCTCTCTCACATTGTAAGCAAACCCCGAAAGAGTCATTAAGGGCTTGCACTTCTCTAAAAAATAATTTTCTGCGTTTTTTTATTTTTATTTGCCTACACCTATCAAAGAGGTTTGGCCCAACCAACCCATGCTATATCGTAAGGCTAGTTTATATTTATTTTCTACAATTTAATTTTCTGCAACTAGTTTAGTTTCATTTATTTCAACCCACTTTGGCACAATAAAAGAATGTTTGCCTCCACCTTGTGTCATTGTTTGAGGTTTGTTTTAGTTTTGTTTTATTTTCAAGTCTTTTTCTTTATTTTGTTTGCCTACACCTTGGAGTGAGTTTGGCTTTACCAACCCCCAAAATCGTAAGGCTAGATTAGTTTATGATTACTTTCATTTTGCATGCTCAATAATGGTTTAATCTTAAGTAAATAAGTGATCATATGCTAGTTTAGGCCCATGGAGACATTATGAGTTAATTTGCTTATCTCATTCATAGTTGTTATTTATCTTCTTTTGGGGTATTTTACATTCAAGAACGTGTTCATTTTGCAAGTTATCTTTTTAAGTACCTTTTCATTTGTAAGTCATTTGAGTTTTAAGTACCTTTGCTTAATGAAATAAATCTTTAATATACTTCACTTCTATCTTTTGCAACCTTGTATGATATTGTGGTTTAAGGAAAACATGTATTTTCTTCTTGCAAGTTAGTTTTGTACTTTTCTTACATTGTTTTATCATTCAAGTACTTGGCATCTTGCACAACACACTTTGCAATCACCCTAAATTAACTTTAACTAACTCAATATACTGTAGTCTCCTAGGCTCTCAAATCAACTAGTCTAAATAAGTCACATTTTACTGACCCAACTTTGCCATCAAAAAACGAGAATGTAAGGAAGCAACGGGAGGTGCTAGATCGAGGACAATCTCACGGTGCTTGGCGTCCTTCCCGAGAGTACTTCTATTCTTGGGTTGACCTGTGGAGCTAGGGTGGGGCCTTGTTTGTCTCACTTATTGAGCACCCAACAAATTTTTGGTACAAGCGGGGGGAGTTCTTGGGTTGTCACTTAGTCTAGGATCAACTTCTAATTTAACAACTTAATAATCCTAAAATTTATCCACTCAAACCTTGGGCATCACTTGGACACTTATTCATGGTTATGCTTTAGTATACATTGCAAGCACTTCACTTTAATCTTTCATGCAATTTACTTTCAAGCATTGTGGATTGGACTAAGTAGTTGGATAGTTGTGCTTTAGCCCTTGGAGGCCTCTTGTTCATGCTTTAATCTTGAGATAAGTTAATCTTTAGATGTGATTGGACTCCCTCACTGAAGTTGCACATCCTTTGGAGGCTTTCTTGCTTGGGTAAGTTGGCTTATGTGTTGTGGTTAGTATTTGGTTAGTTATTTGGACCTTCACATTAAGTCTTATAACAAGTTAGTATTTGGTTAGTTATCTTGCTTGTATCATTTTGTAACTTCATTGTTGTATCTTAATTGTACCTTTGTAAATAGTTATTTATTTCATTCATATTGTATCTAATATTCTTTTGTATCGTCTTGTAACTCTTTGTAAAATCTAATCTCATTTAACTTTAGTTGACCCCTTGCCCAACCTTAGGCACTAGTCTTTAGTTGTCTTAGGAAAAGGGCTTGCCTTTGCATTTGAATAGTTTTACTTTGTATTGTTTGCCTCTCATATAGGCTAGATCCCCCAAACCTTTAACTAATTAAAATCAACTCCTAGAATTCAAATTTTAATTTCATCTAGTAACTAGGGTCTACCCCCCTTGGCTTCCCTATGAGTGTTGATTTTTCAATAAGCTAGGTTAAGAATGAAGTTCATTTCATTTTATCATTTAACTTAACCATAGACAATAATGTTGCAGCAACCAAATCACAAGAAGAAATACGATGCACAAGAACACAAGAAGTATCCTGGGAAACCCTTCTCAACAAGGGAAGAAAAACCAGCCAAATCCTTTGCTATATTCTTCAAGAGAAAAACCTTCACCACCAAGAAATACCTAGCACTCAAGAGGGTGTTCAAGCCCTAGAAGACTAGCGCCTAAGAGAGTTGCACACCTTTTCCCAAGTAGATGTATTTGATGAAATTTCCAAACTCACAAGAAATATATAATTCCACAGTGGAGAATCATCTATTACTTATAATTCCTATCAAAAAATGTGTCTATTGGCTCAACATGGACGACCTTTTTAAGTCACATTATAATTATTATTATAATAATTAGTATGTTATTATTATTATAATTAATATTAACCATATTAATTATCTTTTACATTTATTATTAATTACATTTAGGTGGGGTCGACCTGTACCCTTTACATAACAATTAGGGTTACAGGAAGGTATGACTCTTGAACAACATATAATAGAGGATTTGATACACCCACTAGTGCTCATCCACTAGGGGCACATCCATAGGGATGTCATAGCTCTGCTTCACCGCATTACACAGAAGAATCAGATCTACACACGTTCACCTGTGCTCATCCACAGGCACGTCCACTCTACAGATCTTCTTTCCCACTGCCTCACACAGGAGAATCATCTGGAGTTTTCTCGTCAACTCTGTTGATCAAAGGACACTAACACATCATCTTCATTTATGTTCACATGATGATGCACCCAATAGTTTGGGATTTCACACATTCACCTTGTGCTCAGCCACAGGCACGTCCAACTCATCAGATCGCCTTTCCCACTGGATAATCATCTAGAGTTCTTCTCACTCTCTGAATGGAGGAGGTCATCTCTACGTTCCTAGCTCTATCTCAGGCAGGAACCACGTACCCTTCTTAGGGGCTTTCTCTCAAATTTATAAGATGAGAGAAAGACTTCACATAGCTGGAATGATCCACACCTCACTAAGCTGGAGAATGTCTCACATAGATGCATTCATCAACACTCCCTCTCAGCTAGGGAGACATTTTGTATCATGCCAAGTCTCACACGGATGTATTTTGAATTTTGTCTTGGTTGGAGTTATCGACACTCCCTCTCAACCAAGGAGCCATTCTTCATGAAGTTAATTTGGAGAAGATATCTGCAATGTACTAATGTGTAGGAAGGTACTGCATGTGCACAATTTTCCTCTGCATCATATCTTTGAAATAAGGATATTTCATCTCATTGTATTCCAATCCATCAGGAAACACTAGATTCTCAAGGAGCTTTATTCACGACTCTTGGTTATCATCATAGGATCCATCTCATGGTCAAGTAAATCTGTCAGAAGCTTGTGAAGTCACATTGCTTAGCACACTTGATGCTTATATACTCTGCCTCAGTGGTACTCAAGGCTACATAATTTTGTTTCCTGCTGCATTAGGAAACCATGGAAAACTTTATGATAGAACATCAACCGGATGTGCTTCTCTAGTTCACTGTTCTTCCTGCACAATCTTAATCGACATATCCTGCAAACTCAAGTTTATGCTGGAGGCATATCTTAGGTCATATCTAACTGTGCCTCGTATATATCTCAATACATGTTTTGTTGTTGTCTAGTGAGTCTGTCTCGGTTGACTCATGAAATGACTAGGCACATTCAATGCATGGCATGAATCAAGTCTAGTGTTGACCAGATACATTAGTGATCCAATTAGTTGTGGATCAATCTCATCATCAATCTTCTTCTTTAAATCCATCACGGTGGATTTTGCATTCTGTTATACTGAACTTCTTTAATATTTTCACTGTATATTTTCCTTGACTTAGGAAAATCTTCTCAGTCATTTTTCATACTTCTTGTCCCAAGAAGTAGTGCATCATACTCAGATTCTTCATCTCGAATTCATAAATCAAGGGTTACTTGTAACAACAATGCTTTCTGAATAAGTCATCACGATCAGGCTCTCGTCACTAACACCGTAATGATATAGGTTTGGATCAACAAAAATTTTGTTGAAATCCAAACTTATCAAGAATCTATCTATTTGATATAATTTCCAACTCATGGATGGTAGTACAGATGGAAGTGTATCAGGTTCACTAGATCAAGCGTCTCATCATAGACAACTCCCTCTGTTTGTGAGAAACCTCTGGCTATATATCTCGTTTTGTATTTCTTGACACTTTCATCAACTACATGCTTTATATCCCACTCTGGACTGAAAACCAAATTATCCCACCCCTCATTCAAAAAGTGTGGTCCTCTCCTTTCTCTGGGTCTCCCAACTATATATGGGAAATCAAGCTAAAGGTAGTCAAAACAACTCTCAAAGATTGGGTGAAAGCTTCCTACATCCCTCTGCACTAAGAAATACAAGAAAAGGTTGAACGTCTGTCGAAATTTCAACAACGGTTGGAAGAAGAGGAGGTCATTGATTCACTCATGAACCAAGAAAAAGAATCCAATCTGGAACTTTACCACTCCTTGCACAGAGAAGAGGATCACTGAAGATTGAAGTCCAGAAGTCTTTGGCTAAAAGAAGGGGACTCAAATACCTCCTTCCACAAACAAGCACAAAATCGGAGGAAAAAAATATAGTTACTTACATCCTTTAGAATACTAGAAAACAGCTTGATACCTTTGAACAAGTCAAGGAAACATCCTTTCAGCACTTTGATTCCTTATATCAGGAACCAAGAAATGAAGGAACGAATGAAGAAGCTCAAGAAATGTTAGCTAACATTCCAAACATGATCTTTGAGCATGATAACAGTCAATTAGTTAAGGATATAACTGAAGAAATCACCAAAGCAGTATGGGACATGGACCCTGATAATGCCCTTGGGCCTGACGGGTTTTCAATCGGATTTTACCGCTCCTTCTGGTTCACCATAAAGCAAGACCTAACGAAAATTTTGAACTACACCCTTCAAAAACAGAAACTTGGAGGAGCCACAAATTCTACCTTCCTATCCCTCATTCCCAAAGACTCTAATCCCTCTAACTTCTCCTTCTTTCATCCTATCTCCCTATGTAACGCCTCATATAAAATCCTCACTAAGATCATTGCAAATCGCCTAAAACCCTTGCTATCCACTCTTATCTCAGAAACAAAGGAGGCTTCTTTAAAAACAAAAAGATTACATAAAATATCGTGCTTATTCAAGAGGCCATTCATTCCAACAAAAAAAGCAACGCTCCAGGCATGGTCATTGATCCGAAATGGATCTCGGAGCCAAGATAGGGTCCACTAGGAAGGCCTAAAAGTCAAAGTTCTCATAATCTCTTCAAAACGGACGTGTGTGTAGGCCTTGTTGATACGAACCCAAAGCAACTTGAACGGACTCAAACAGACGTCGTATGCGAAAGATATCGTGATCTATTCATTTGGCCAGAGAGGCAAAATTTGGTCACTGTACAGTCCATAAAGTGTTGACGTGGCAGCTGACTGTACAGGTCGTACGGTCGTACAACTGACATGGAAGGGTGCATTGGTGCTGACGTGGACATGTGAAAATGTGGATGAGTCATATCGTGACACATGGAACCACTACAAGGGTGACACGTGGCACGGGCTAACGAGGCAAGTACAGTTGGCATGAGCTGACGTGGCACGGGTTGACATGGCAATGAGTTGACAGGTTGTTGACTGGGCATGACACCTGACAGGTGGAAAAATCGATGTATGACATGTGGTAGTTATTTTGCGAATGGTACGGTGCCACATGGCCCAGTCATGGGCTGCCACATGGCACCCATTTATTGGTTCGTTGTATTGCAAAATTATATGGAGTCTATGGGGGTCGAACCCGTGACCTCCATGGGTGCCAAAGCCTTCACGTAGGTCAGGATACCATCCCGCCTACACAGTGTTTCTTAACCATATGGTGCACAACTTATATTTAAGTTTGAATGCAAATGTGGTTGGTGGAGACTAGGGTCGGGGCTAGGCCCCAGCCCCCAGCGTGTTTTCCATATGTCCATTGTAGTATGACCTTGCAGATTAAATTGTTGGCGCGGGAGTATATATCGGCGTGGTTAATGCATATGCCCCCGACACTATACCATGTGACTTACACATATGACCGTTGATATCGTTTTGGCGCGGATATGGAGCCTAGCCCCCGGTTTCAATGCTTACCATTTGCCTACCATATGACCCGGACCTATGACTATTGGCACGAATATGGAGGTTAATGCCCGGTTGGTCGGGCTAGCCCACCGACCAAGGGAGTAACCACAGGCTTTGATCCAGGGGCTAAACAAACTTGTGGGCATGTGGAGGTATGAACTATGGGCATATGGCCACAACACATGACAAGGGCCTATTCTGGAGGGGGCCAACAATTCAGCGCCAGACCAGGTCCACATGGGTGGATCCCAGGTGACCAAGATCCTGAGAAAAAGGGGTTGCACCCTGTTATGTGCCAAAAATGGGTTTTTAAACCTTATTATAAGATTTTTATTGATTTTCTCAGTGGTTTTGAGAGATTTTGGCCAATATTGGAGGATCTTGGGCTCTTTTTTAGGCCAGATCTTGGGGAGAAGTTGGGAGGTTGTTACCCACTTAAAATATATATAAACCAGAGGTTCTTGAAGCCATGGAGGGAGATTCATATCAGGAAAATGTTGATGAATTGTTGAGGCAAAGTCATTTTTATGCAGGGAAGCTATTGAGGAGCGCACCTTTGCAGGCCATTTCTAGGAGCTTTGTTCATCTGTTTTCAATGCTGTTAGTTTTGATGGGTTCTTGAGATCTGGTAGAACTCGACCAAATAAGTTTGTAATCCTTTTGGCACTGTTATGATGTACTTTTAAAGCTTCGAACAGAAATAAGAAAGCCTCACCCACTAAGACAAAGGCTCGGAGAGGTAGGTGAGATTGTCAAACTTCGTTATCACTTTGGTGTTTATGGTTTGTTGTTATTCATGCTTATTTCCAAATCTGTATATTGTTTAATGGTTGCTATGTTTCCTCTTTAATTCTTCCTCTTTCATTAAGTTTTCCTAAATGGTAAAATAACTCATGCATAATAACTCAACCATTGTCATTAAAAGATATTTTCGGATCAAGTGGTATCAGAGCTAGTTGACGATTGGTATTTGAGTTTGCATGTATACCAGGGAAAATCTCATCTCAGTTGAGAAAATGGCATCTAAAGAGGGAATTTCTCCATATGAGAAGGATATGTGAAAATCTCTCTTTGCCATGCCACAGATGGTGAAAGTGTTGTATGAAGACTACTTGGAACGAAAGAGACCAGTTCAAGAGAAATCTTCAAAGGACGACAAAAGTGAAGAAGAATTGAAGGAATTTCCTTCTACACTGAATTCAAAATTATCTCTGAGGTATGCAATGGAAGTCATTCATCAATTTCGCATTGTTCCCATCAAGATGGTTCTTTTGGTGCATTTGAAAAACATACAAGAGGTATAGGTTTGAAATTGTTAACCAAGATGGGATATGAAGGAAATGGCCTTGGAAATAAGGGCCAAGGTATCGTTAATCGCATAGAGGTTTTGGAAAGACCTCGTTATTTAGGATTTGGATATGGCGAAGAGGAGATTGGAGCATTCTTCAAGATGGGTTCAAAAACATTGGAAGCAAGTAATGCTTTGAATGACCAACTTAAGTCATTGCAGGAACACTTCACGAAGGATGATGATGTATCACTCCCTGATAGTGATATTGAATGCAATTCATCTCCAAATAAAAGTGAAGATCAACAAGAAAGGTATAATGGTCATGGTTTTTCCAATTCTCTTTTTTATTATAAAAAACATAATCATGTAATCCAAAACTTGTGGAATATGTAGCCTTGTACGTTTTGTCATTCACCCAAGCATTGTGTTGCCAAATGTTGGAAGAGACAATCTTTGTACAGGAAGTTTATGTCGACCAGGAAGGAGACACAACATAAAGACTCAACTCCACAACAAAAGAAAGAGAAGGGAAAACAAGTCTAGATGCCAAAAACTCACTGCACTTATTGCAACAAGGGTGGACATCAAAAGGCTAAATGTTGGAAGCTTAATCTGGAGCTTCATCCAAAGAAGGACAAAAGGATTGTGTGTGTACTCACGAAGGAAGAGGAATTACCAGCGAAGCAAGAGGAACACCATGAAGGGAAGAAAACAATCACTTAGTTTTTCCAGAAGTGGATGTCACATCTTCATTGTATTCCGGAAGATATCCAGTCAGCAGCAACAGGGTTTGAGATTTGAATCTCACGGAGCCCGGATCACGAAGTAAATCTCAATCGTTGATGGAGGAAGAAGAGATTTGGTCCACAGACTTGAGAGGACATATCTGAACCGTTCGTTCAAGAGCACCATCAAGATCGCGTGATCAACAGTCGTGCTCCATTGTGGGGTCAGAACATGCTCGGGCCTTAATCTTTCATGAGCGGGCCCCAATCGAAACCATGGTTTTGGAGAAAGGACGCGTGGAGGCTCATGGCGAATTGCGGGGAGAAAAACAGTTTGGTCTAAACCACCTTTGGATGTGCCTGCAATCGCGTGGTCACATAAAGCTCATAGAAAAAGGTCATATCATGAAAAGGAGCCAGTGCTCACTAGACATAAATCGGGAAGCACCTTATTTATTAGGTGATTGGTCACCACCAGTGATCACATGAAGGAAGGGGCTTAGAATCCAAAGAATCCATGATTGACTAGTTGTAACTGACAGAGAAGACGAAGAGTGTCGACTACCAGAGAAGCTAAGGAATCTCAACATAATGGCCACTGGTGATGAACTCACAGGAAATAGAACTGCCAAAGAAGATGAAGAGTTGCTATGATGATGAGGAGATGACTCGACGTGAGAAATGTATGAAAAACAAAGAAGTGAAGTGATCCTGTTGTTGAGCTATGCAGCAGTGAGGAAGACTTGCAGTGAACAACCTGTAGGCCAGAACAGTGACGCAGTGAAGAGCATGCAGAGGTATTGCGCATGAAGAATGCAGAAGGTGCACAAGGAGTATAAAAATGCAGAACAGAGAATAGATGGGGGTTGTTGTTGAGAGTGATTCATGCAAGAAGAGAGACGTTGATGCAGGAGAGAAAAGGAGCATAGCAGAACATTAATGAGACTAGTAAGCCATAGATAAACATTGTATCACTATGATAATGCTTTAAAAAGCAAATATTTATATTTCAAGGTGGTAGGGAGGTTCTAGGGAGGACTGGTGTCCTTAGAGTTTCAAGTGGGTGCTTGAACACAGGGATTTGTTGCTTCCATCCGGTTGCAGCCAGAAAAACCAGGGCAGTAGGGTGGTGCAAGGGAGAACTATTGTTCTATGTTATACAGGTTGGTTCCTGTGTGACATGAAGTTAGTGCTTCCATCCAGTTGGTGCTGGAACACTCAGGGAGTTTGTGCTTCCTTCTAGTGGGTGCTAGAGAAATCAGAGAGTTGGTGCTCTTAGCAAGTTGTTTCTTGTAAAACAAAGGTTGTAGCCTCAAGCGGATTTGGAGATCATAAGAATGATAATGTATAGAAAATAAAGATTACTTATCCTATCAAGAAGAAGAGGTGTTTCCCTTTATGGGTTTCCTCAGGAAATATCGGTCTCTGTGTATTTCATGTGTGTGATTGATGTTGAATATTCTATTGCTTACTTCCCTGCATTATTGTGAGTTTAAAAATGGGCATAATTGTTTAAGCACAGTAACAACTGATTCACCCCCCCTCTCAGTTTTCCAACAATTCCTTGGGTCAGCAGGTTGAGAGGAATGAGAGATTATGGTTGGAATTGTTGTTGGAGTATAAAAAATGCAGAATTGTTAATTTTTTAAGTCTTATGATGTAAATTTATACATGTGTATCAACATAGTGTCGTGCATTGAGGACGATGCACAATTGTAGGGGAGGGGTAATGTAACATCCTCGTTATAATCCCTAGTTTAATTAATGCTTAATGTATATATAATGTATGGTTGTGGCCAAGCAATGTATATGAGAATTGTATTTCTAAATTTTAATAAATAAAATGTGAAGCTAGATCCTAAGAAGGCATGGACAGAAATGGGGGATGATTATTCCATAAGAGAGGGGAATGTATAGGAGTGTCTAAGAGTGGCCCAAGGGGGAATTATTCATGGGTATTAATCCAAACCCACTTTTCTAAATTTTATTATGATTATGTATTAAACTTCTATATTTTGCATGAACATCAAGCAAAGAATAGGGGAGAAGAGCATTAGAGTTGGAGAAACTATGGAGGGAAAAATTTGCAATGTACATTTGAATACCTAGCCTACCTACAATCCGAACTTACCTATTCTTCCTTTATCTACCTAGATAGAAATGTAAATTATTGGGAAGCACTAATATTTGAGGAACTCATCCAAGCCATACATTATTAAACCCAGTATTGATGCCCATACCCTCATTCAACACTAAGATCTTTGAGAATATTTCTACTGAAAACCTATCCATGATGTCTTGGTACCACGACCATAGTTTAATCAATGCTCTAGGTGGATATTGGTGGCCACCCACCTATTCCAACTGGCACCTCTTGATAGTTTTTAGTTCATCGCGATCTTCTGTAATTCTTTGTAATTGTGGGTTCTACACTTCCAGGGTTGTCTGAAGTCCTACATAGCTTCCAGGTAGAGATTAGTGTCCGCCCACCTAATCCAACTGGCTTATTTTGGAAGTCTTCATGTCAGTACATCTTTTTGTACTTTTAGGGTCGTTTTGGGGCCCTAAACAGTGTTTTTTTAGCTTGCCAGAGTCAAACTTTAGATAGAGTCAAAGTTTGACAAAATAATGTGTAGTTCTCAAAAAGACCTTCCCACCAGGTTATCACGCGCCTAAAATGGGGGTCGTATGCAAAAGTTACGACCCCGAGAAGTTGAGGTACCAACTTACCCATCGGGGCCGACATAACTTTTGGGCGTTTCATCTCCTAGGGTTAGGTTTTTGGATGTCTAGGGTTTTGACATTCATGAGTAATGTTAAAAAGGCCTCTGGAGCCTCATTTTAATCATTCTACTCAGATGGATGCGCATAATAGCCACATCTCTTCTCAGAGATAGCTACCACCATTTGAGCAAGTTGTTTTCACTTCTGCAGTTTTACAGTTTCAACCTATTTTATTTATTCAATAGAAGTTATTGTTCATTGGATATTTGTTGTTGTTCTCTGTATCTTTGTGTTATTGTATTCAATTTGTTATTCATTTCGTTCCGCTCATAAATCTGGATCAGTGGTATCAGAGCAGTCTGCTCTTCATTTATTTTTCTTCGTGCATGTCCCTGACAAGATATGGTTAAGAAAAGTTGGGACTCGAACCATTCGAGCCTTTAAAAGATCGGTCATGTCGAGCCCGAAAACAACCCATGGGAGATGAAAAGAAAGATAATGGATTAGGAGATCCTTTTAAAATGTTGCTCGAGGAATCCCTTCACGAAAAAGGAACGAAATGATGGACAACTTTGCATAGATCCTTTGGTGGCTTCCCAGAGGAGAC
>ML777124.1:57443-67900 GCA_009831015.1 Picea engelmannii
GCGAACAATCCACAATATTTATAAGCCAGTTCGGACAAAATAAAAAGACATTTCGTTTTAAATAAGTTTCTTGAACTGGAAGTATCATGTATCTCTCCCATTTCTTTGCGTTTGAGGCAATTTCCCAAACAGTTCTAGCACTTGTCAGTCTTCTGCAATATAATGCGTAGACGACTTGAATTTGTCGAGCCTTCGTTTTCTTGACAATTCCTCATCTTTTGTGACAATCGAGTTTAAGAAAGTGTTTCAATTCCACGAATTTTCTAAGCTATGTTCAGCTCTATATTTTTTGGGTGTTCGAAACTTCAGTTTTTGGTATTTCGGAGTTTCGGTACTGGCGAACTCCCGTTTAACTCTCCGGCTAGACTCATGGTTCACACGACCTCCCTTATATGACCACATTCATACCTCCCATCGGAGTTTCGGACTTCCCAATGTCCAAATGCACATGTCCTCAGGGTTCGCGATTCTCCGAATCCCGACGCGTCCTTCACACGTTAGCCCTCCTGGCTTAGCTCCTGGTCCACATGACCTCTACCTCGTGACCGTAGTCAAAGCTCTCACTGGGGTTTCGGGGTTCGGAGCTTCACAATGCATAGACTTCTTGTTCCCGTGATTCCCGATTCTCCGAATCCCGACTGGCTGACAGCTGGCTCCCACTTATCGGGGTTCGCGGTTCACGACTCCAAAATGCATAAACCCTTTGTCACCAGGATCCCCAATATGTCGTTTCTCCGATACACTCGCGCGATTGACTATGCAATGGTCTCTCACTCCATCGGCGTTTCAGGGTTCGCAATATGACGAATCCTAAATGTATAACTTTTCGGGACTTCTCGTCGTGAAAACCCGAAACTACGTGCCACCTGTCCACTTCTCGGATCCTGTGGCCCCCACACGGTTCTTTTGTCCGTCGGGATATCGCGTTTCACGATTTCGCGATTCCCGTTGTAGTGATGTCGGGATTTCCAACACCCAATCCTTGCAACGGTAGTCTCGCAACACGTGGCCATCTCAATTCGGACGGTCCACGACTGTTCCGGGCTTTCCATCTTGGAAAGTCCCGATCCCTTGTTACCAGAACTCTCGATATCGCGATTCCCAATTTCCCGAAATGGAAAATCTCACGACACGTGTCCTCTGTATTTCGAACGGTTTAAATCTATTTCGGAGCTTTCGCCTCTAGTTTCTGAGGTTTAACCTTCAGACACCTCCCGGCAGATCCAACGGCTGTCGGGTTTTCCGGCCGAGGTCTGACGGCTCAGACGGTTTCTAACTAACTCGGGATTTCGCGTATCGCGATTTCCACACTCCTGTGCCATTTCCAAAGGAATTTTAATCCTTACGCACATTTTTCCAGATCCGACGGTCACGAGAGCTCGCCTTCCCTCCCGAACAGATCCTAAGGTTCTAACACCATTGGTGTAGAGACCTGTCTCCCCGTGGCCATAGACCACACAAGCCTGCGGTTTCATAGCACCGCTATACTTCTTGAGTTCTTAATAAAAACTCGTCAAGTGTCTCCTTGACGCTTCGGAGCAAACCAGGGTCCGAAATTGGTCCTCCCGACTCAATTTTCCCTCGCATTTTCAGTCCAAAGACCGCTCCACTGGCCCATCTAGACTCAGTGTCGAAACCTTGGCTCTGATACCAATTTGTAGTGTACCTTTTTGTTGACCAAGGCTTTTAATGCGCAATATAACAATCTGTATACACTTACGTTGGATTTACATAACACATACAGTCCAGTATATACTCCACATGAATTTAACAATTAAACACATTCAACACAGAGTATTCATATGAATTACTACCATAATCAGTAAGCAATTAGATTTTCATATTAATTCATATACACAGCGGAAAACATGATAACAGATCCAGTATAGTCATGATAAAATGTGGTAAAAATATAATTAAACACTTATCTTGTGACAGTGAAGAAATCCACCAACCAAATGCAGGCCTTCCAGGAACCTCCCAGCCTTAGACTGCACTGCTCCTCAACTCAACAGTGGGTCACCCCCGAGCTGGGACTGAGCTCCACCCCAGGGAAAGGAATCCAGGCTCAGGCTGAGGTTACAGGGAATTCAGTCACACACAACCACCAGGAAGAATGCTCTCCCAGGAATCTCCCACGCTCACTGCCCAAAGACCCTCATTCCCCACATGCTTGTTCCACCCCAGGAGAGTGCACCTTCTTTGTCACTTGGATAGTCCTTCGGCTGCCAGTCTCCCTTACCTTGGGTTACAGGAACAGACCGGACTGGAAGTCTCCGGTTCTGTGGTAGCTACAGGGTTCCTTCCAAGAGCTCTCTCCTTCCTCTGCGCACTCTCTCACCTGGAGGGAGTCGCTCACAGGCCAACAAGCCTCACGCAGTCCAGAATTGCATGCCACAACAAACAAAGGGAAGATGGACACATGCTTCCCAAGAACCAGTTCAACAGTCACAGGATGTTCTCACGGTCAAGATTTCAGAATAGGGCTCCACGCACTAGCTCGCTCAGTTTTTCCTGGCCAAATAGAGACTCTTCCCCGAAATTGACATGGACATTTCGTTCAGGAAACGCACACACTGGTTTTCTCTCCTAGACAGACTCCACAGCTCTGAACAAGGGTAAACACGCATTCTTTAGCACCCAACACAGGCTTCCTCTCTGTAACAGACATACACGAGGTCCCTTGCAGACTGGCTCATACGGCTCCTGCTCAGGGAAGTCGGTTCGAATGGAATGCGAGAGATCCCCCCCCACGACTGTTCCTTTTTGTTTTATTTGCATGCGTCAGGGTGGACATTTGTCACCCTAGGAACTGCATGCGTTCCATCCGCATGCCTCCCTGTACACGCCTTTCCTTTTTGCTAGGAACTTAGGATAAAATAATATGCACATGGCTTTTTAGGAAATAATATTAAATTATTATACCAGGCCTAAGCCCCTAGGCTCAACACTCAGCTCCTTTCCCACCTTCCAGCCCCTATTTCCTTTCCCACTCTGTGGACGCTCAGTCCCCCTTCACTCATTCATCGTGGTTGGTCTGCACCTGGCGGTGTTTATATTTTATTGATTATTCTACATACATACAAGTACAACAGCAGGCTCCTGGCCCTCAAACACTTAGGCTTCCTGGCCTAACAAACACATAAGCCTTCCATCTTATACAAAACTTGGCTCACCAGCCTATAGAAAACATTACAATTCATTGCATATATCATGATCTGTAACGGGGCTCGGCCTTGGGGACACTACACCAAGGAAGAGATCTTTGCATCAGCCAACAGTCTCATCTACCCTACAGCATCAAGCCCTTCAAAGATGAGGTATTGTGTGATATTACTCCCCTTGAAGTTTGTGATGTTCTTTTAGGACAACCATATTTGTGGAAACGACATGTTGTGTATGAGTCTAGATCCTGCAGTGTTATTATTACTTTGGGTAGACAATTGTATAGGATACCATAGGTAGCGTCGCCTACCATTATTTCTTTAATCTCTGCTAAGCAATGGCGTAAGGTAATTTCATAGACCGGGAAGTTCATATTCTTTGTGATCCATGCTCATAGTAAGAAGAAGGGCGTCGCCACATCTGTGGCCTCTACACAGTGCCTTTATTTGCAGCAGAAGAAAGTGGACAAGATTATGGAAGAGCACAAAGACATCTTCTCCTCACCCACTGGGGTACCGACACAATGCCAAGTCAAGCATCCAATTGATCTAAACCTCGATGCACCTCTGCCTAATGGACCAGTCTATCATCGCTAGATGATGTAAAATGATGAAATCAAGCGTCAGATCCAAGATTTTCTTCAAAAGGGGCACATCAAACCCATCTCCTCCCCTTGCGGAATTCCGATTGTATTGGTGCAGAAGAAAGACGAGACTTGGCAGCTCTGCATTGATTACAGAGCATTAAACAAAATCACAGTCAGGAACTGGTACCCAATTCTCCGAATTGACGACCTTCTTGACCAACTCAAGGGGAAAAGTTCTTCAGCAAGACTGACCTAAAGTCTAGTTACCACCAGGTTCCCATCGAACCAACTAATGTATGGAAGACAACTTTCAAATCTAAAGAAGGTCTCTTCGAATGGTTGGTCATTCCCTTTGGATTAACAAATGCATCAACCACTTTCATGAGGTTGATGGATGATGTATTGAGACCCTTCCCTAAATCTTTTGTGGTGGTATATTTGGATGACATCCTCATCTTCAACAGAACTTGGAAGGAGCACATGCAACATATTCAACAGGTTTTGAGCACTCTTCGACAGCAAAAGCTATATTCCAAATTGGAAAAAGGCTCATTTGGCATGAACAGGGTCCAATACTTGGGCTACATTGTTGATGAGCATGGGGTACATGCGGATATAGCTAAGATCCAAGTCATCTGTGACTGGCCAACCCTGACCACACTAACTGAGTTTCAGAGCTTCTTGGGACTTGCCAACTTCTACTGACGATTTGTGTTGGGATTCTCCCATATTGCATGGGCCCTCAGCCAAGTGACCAAGGGCGGTGGTAGGGAAAAGTTCGCATGGGGGAAGGCACAACAACTAGTATTTTATGATCTAAAGCCTCGCTTGTGCTCAGCTCTAGCACTCTCCTTACCCGATCTGCAACAATTGTTCGAGATTGAGACCGATGCATCCGACTATGTTGTAAGCATAGTTCTCACTCAACACGGTCATCCAACAACATACCATAGTGAGACACTCTCAGATATCATCTGAAAATACCCCACCTATGACAAGGAAATGTATTCCATTGTGCAAGCATGCCATCAATGGAAACATTACATTCTGGGAAAGGAGACAATCATCCACACTGATCACAAGCCTTTGCAGTTCATACAAACACAAGGGAAGTTGTAGAACGAACTCCATAAAAAATGATCCACATACCTGCAGTAGTTCCATCTCAACATCAAGTATAAGACAGGGAGCACAAATTGTGTCCCTGACTGCCTCAGTAAACCTCGTGTGGCTACACTCACCATCGTGCTCCATTCCTATGGGCATGAGGCATCTGAGTAGCCCCAAATTTATTAGCGAGATCCTAACTTCACCACCACCTATCATCTCTTTGGTACAGGCATGAATGTCACTAATTTTCATATTCAGGACAAACTGTTATGCCATATGGACCATCTTTGTGTTCCTGCAAGTGAGCATGCAAAGTTGATTTGTGAGGCTCACTACAATCGGATGGCGGTACATTTTGGCGTGGAGAAAATTGTGGTCCTTCTACATATACGTTTTTATTGGCCAAAATTTCGACAAGACGTCAGCAAGTATATAAGATCTTGCACTACATGTGCCATTTCCAAGCCAACCATCAAGAAGCAAGGATTATGCAGCCATATTCCTACTCCTGAGAGGCCTTGGGAATCCATCTCAATGGATTACATGCCTGGCCTTCCGTCCACCAAGCAAGGAAATGATTGTGTATTTGTGGTGGTTGATCAGTTTTCGAAGATGGCCATTCTCATAACCTGCAAGAAGATCATCATAGTAACAGATACTTCCAAGCTCTTCTTCGAACAAATGTGGGTCCATTTTGAGAAACCACAGACCATAATCTCCTATCGGGACAATAGGTTCCTCAACTCATTTTGGTCTAGTCTCTGGGAAATGTTGGACACCAAGCTCACTAAATCCACTTCCTTCCACCCTCAAATCGATGGCCAAACAAAGGTCGTCAATCGGATGATTGTGTACATCCTACGCATGTATAACTCTAAGCATCCACGCACATGGGATGATAGTCTTTCCTATGTTCAAAACAACTACAACAGAGATCTCCATAGCTCCACCAGTCATAGCCCCTTTCAGGGGGGGTTGGGATCCGAACCCTTGGATAACATTGATGTTTCACTACCTCTCTAAACCACACAAAAGGATTCTTCCCATGTTCAGTCTAAGGCCGACAAATCCACCGAATTCATTGAGAAGATTCAACACATCCTCCAACAGGTCCATGATATTTTACAGAAAGCCAATGCTAAGTACAAGCAACACCATGATCAACATAGGGTACTGCACAAGTTTCAGGTGGGAGACAAGGTCTAGTTACATTTTCATAAAGAACGCCTTACGGGGCCCCATTGGAAGCTCCTACCACTTCGTTATTGGCCTTACACTATCCCTGAGGTTGCAGGTAATAATGATTTTGAGCTCAACACTCATCCCTTCCTTGGTTTGCACCCAGTGTTCAATGTGGACCTCCTCCGGACATATTTTCCACCATTATTGGACACCTTGGAGATCACAGAACAGTTGACACCAACAGAGCTCAACCCTGACTGCATGGAACAAGCATCCACTGATCAGATAGTGGACACACAAGTCAAGGGCACTCGCCAGCAGAGGATATAGATTTATCGGGTTGTCAAGGTAGGGCAACTCCTGCACCAAGGAAAGTGGCTCACCCAGAGCCAAATTCAGCAGAAATTTCCTCACTTGATAGGGGAACTCAACGGATACCATTTCTTCCTAAGGGGGGGGAACTGATCCAGGTGGATATTGGTGGTTGCCCACCTATTCCAACTGGCTCCTCTTGACAATTTTTAGTTCAACACATTCTTTTGTAATTCTTTGTAATTGTGGGTTCTACACTTTCGGGGATGTCTGAATCCCTACACAACTTCCAGGTGGAGATTGGTGGCCGACCACCTAATCCAAATGGATTATTTTGGAAGTCTTCATGTCAGTACATTTTTTTGTAATTCCAGGGTTGTTTTGGGGCCCTAAATAGAGTTTTTTGGCTTTCCACAATCAAACTGTAGACGAAGTCAGACTTTGATGGCATAATGTTTATTTCTCGAAAATACCTTTCAAATGGGATATCACGCGCATAAAACGAAGATTGTATGCAAAAGTTACGACCCCGGGAAGTTGAGGTACCAATTTACCCATCGAGGCCCACATAACTTTTGGGTGTTTCATCTCCTAGGGTTAGGTTTTTGGATGTCTATGGTTTTTTAATTCATGAGTAATGTTAAAAATTCCTATGGAGCCTCATTTTAATCATTCTTCTCAAACAGATGTGCGTAGAAACCACATCTCTTCTCAAAGATAACTACCACCATTCGAGCAAGTTGTATTCAGTTTTGCAGATTTACAGTTGCAGCGTATTTTATTTATTCAATATAAGTTATTGTTCACTGGATATCTTTTTTTGTTCTTCGTATCTCTGTGTTATTGTATTCATTTTGTTTTGCTCATAAATATGGATCAATCAACTACTTGATAGTTCATGGGATATATGAGACTAAGTAGTTGGCATAACTTTTATGGTGACGCGTCCCAGATAACCAACATCTCATGAAACTATATATGGTATGTTCATAATAAACTAGTTGTGGAAGGAATTCAAAGCTAACCTATAAAATCTGTAATCAGACAGAAGTGGAAATATTTCTCTACTATTGGGATGTATATTTGTGGTGATTCAAAGTTTGGAATTTATAATACTTCAGTTTGGGGCATGATTCTCCCTACACTATCAATCCATCTTGTTATGCCCACATACCATGGCACTGATTTTTCTTGGAACCAAACGACTATGGGTTACCTTCCCTCCAAATTGATTTTCACCAGTTAATACAAATCTAATCTTAACAATCACACAAACCCTCTACTCAATCAATGATTTTCCCGATGATCCAAAATAGATAAAGAAAGGAATTTTTATTTAGGATTCTCTTTATCTAAATATGATTAGAGAGTTATTCTTTATTATAATCACACCAACCCTCTAACTATGCGGTATAAATCGAATACTCTACGTAAAATATGACCACCACGATGAGACCACATATCATTTTTCCTGTATGTCGAACCTCACGGTATTTTGCATGGCCTCCACATTCAAGGAACAGTAAAAGGTGTGAGTTGTGGCATTAATATTTAATCAGGATAAACAGGGAGGAAATCCTTTCGTATGTTACACTGATGTGAGCTCATTTTGGATGAGTAGAGTTCAGTCCAATTGGTTGGATAAATAGATATTAAAAAAATGGAAAAATTGTATGAAAGATGTGCTTATGATTTTTTCTGCCTATGCAAGATGATAACACACCCCAAACAACACAAAACATTCACTTTCAAAGTAGGAACAGATACCAATAACAATAGACAAAGAAGTGAACCTCGTAGATAAAACATCAGCAAGACCACCTATAATGGAAAAGTAATTGTGTAAATCAACCATGAACAAGTTCTCTCGCGGGCTTGAAAGAACCATGAATAGGGATACCTTGAATCATTTTCATTGGATCACACCCGCAAGGATGTGGCCATTTTCTAAAAACTATGTAACCTACATATAACTATTACCGCGAGTCGTGACCTACGAATGTGACCATTGAAGGTTGTGGCACACAACCTTGTGGAATTTTCCGAAGAGGTATAAGCTCTAATCTTTTGAAAACCCACGAACCCGTAGAAGATGTAAGATCTAATATTGACTTTCCCTTGCAGACCCCACCATAGCAATCCCATCCTTTTTTGTATTTACTAGTGCAGATTCATATACCATGAAATTTCCAATGCCCCAAAATCTTATTCTATCTCCATGCTACAAACTGACGTACTTGAAATACCGAGAAATCCTCTCAAGGTCACACCATGAGCAAAACATTTTTGAGAATGTCGTTTTGAATATTTAGTCACAAACCTGCAGACTATATGCTTTTCCCTTTTTGGAAGAATCTATGTGGGTAACTTTTCACGAGTTTTCCCCTCATGAACACTAACACATCAAATCCTGTTATCCTGAAACCTCGTGACCCGTGAATTCACTGAATGGATACTCCACACAAGATATATGGTTTGTTATTCATCAAGCATCAACTTAAGTCCTACAAACCTACTTACACATACACACACCACCAGTCTGCTTATTGACGATAAGTGTCAAGACTATTATTATACATGTATCACCCAACCTAACCTATCACACACATAATATCCCTGTGGAGTGAAATAAGTACCATACAGTATAAGAAATATCAAATAGACAAAGGACATATTTAGAACAAATGAGTTATTATAGTATGAAATCTAATAACTATTTTTGGATTTATAGGTCTTGAAGTACCAATGAAGTAAGCAGTGAAGAAGGTGGAAGTTGATTTTCATGCTTAGGACTTAATGAACGACGACCATATCCTCGGTCACACAAGACACACAAGCTACGAGTATTATGAGTGGATATATCAAAGAAATGAAAAATATTACAAGGAAGGACGGAATCACAGATCACCAGCTCATCCAAAATCATACCAACCCTGAGTTATTAATAATGGATATTCATGTTCAAACCGGAAAGATCCAAGTGGGAAATCTTTAACAACACCCCTATCTCATCGCGATACCTCAGTAGGGATCACTCAAAATATTGTAAAATGAAGGGAAAAATAGGGCAACTTCATTGTTTGGAAAAGACATGGGTAGAGCATGAGTTTTCTTAGACCCAACAATGGGATTAGTCTATTCATTCTCCTGGCTATTTCCACTAGGAGGAACCATCAAGATTCAAAAACATCATGCCAACAAGGAGATTTACTTGTTTTCGCAAGAAGTAAAGCAGCTTTCATCTGAGAATGCAAGATTCATATTGAGATATGGTTGTAATACACAGTCTGGCCTAGGATTCATCCAAATCAAAATGAATATCCAAGTTGAAACCTTGTTGTAGGAAATAAATAGGCATTTGGAGTTTGAAATCTATTCATGTTTCCAAAAGGGTAAGATTAGAGGGAATAATTTTGTCTTCTTCTCATAGTCAACTATTTCCCATGAAACCTCATCATAGGTCCATGGTCAATGAACATGTTCACCTATAGTTGGCCATCATATGGACCAAATTTCCAGGGGGAAAACCCTTCACCCCCAAAGATTTAGAGTTGATCACCTTCCTTAGGAAAATCATAGTAGGAAGGAATATTATGTAATGATTTATTTAGGCCATAGAAAATCTAAATGTAATAGGAATGGGAAGATTAGGGAAGTTGTAACTGGACAATCATATAATTAGGAAGGCCAACAGTCCACCTGCAAGTATTTAGGAAGTTCAATGTAACCTGAGAAAAGAGGGGGTTGGAGAGACAAAATTGAGTATTGTATAATTCTTTATCAGACTGAAATATGGATAGGAAATATCTTTGGTTGTTGTATTCCTAAAAAAAAATTATTCTTGTGAAGGATGATAATAGAAAGCATCTTTATTATTCATGTATTCAATAGTGCATTATTGGCGATTGTTTTATGCAAATGTTTCATTTTTTCATTCTTGTCAATTGTCATTTGTAGGAAATGGTTATAAATTAATTATGAATTCAATTACAGGAACATGCTTATAGCCATTTACATGCAAACAAGTATGCAATATAATTTGATTCTGTAAAATTGGAACTACTTTTGTTTTGCACATTAAGTTATACACCTACAATTGATT
>ML777124.1:68054-88753 GCA_009831015.1 Picea engelmannii
TTGCACCTTCCTAGGCATGACCATTGGTTTACCCCGAGAAGGAAGAAATGGTCTACAAGTCATATCTTGACCATCACCTTTTTCATCATTTGGATGTAAATGACTCGAAATCAAGACCTTTGATCCACATCTTTCCATCCAATGATCATGCATACCAAGGAGGAAACTGACATTCAACACGTTGCACCTTCCTATGCATGACCATTGGTTTACCCGAGAAGGAAGAAATGGTCTACAAGTTAGATCCTGAACATTAACTTTTTCATCATTTGGATGTAAATGACTCGAAATCGAGACCTTTCATCCACATCTTTCCATCCAATGATCATGCATACCGAGACCTTTCTTCCCTTAGGAAAAGGATCGAATCTTCTACCTTCCCAAAATTACCTGGTCACCCATTCTAACCCTTACAATGATATGTCTCTACTTGAAGTGGTCTATGACTCTATTCTTTTAAAATGTAAAGAGTTGAATTCTTATGGTTTTATATGGGGCATATACACTGACAAGGTGGACCATAGTTTCTCTTCCCTTAAGATGTCTAGCCTTTTACCCCATCCACCTGTCCTACAGCATGAATTAAACATTATGAATCTTCTCCATCACAACAAAAGATCTTGTACTTTCCAGATATTCAAGATTCACACTAAACTCTCTTCCGAAAGTGATGACTTTATTAGAGCCTGTAGTCCTCACTATTACCCTGGTGATATTTATGATTGATTTCATACCATGCTCAACCTGAACCCTGAACACTGATGTCATTAATAACTTGGATTCTATGTACCAGATTTCAACCCAACATGAATGGTCCTTTCAGTTTAAACATGTGGAGATTTTGGAGCCTTATTGTTTCGATGTGTTTCTTGGAAATTTTAATAATGTTGTGTTTTGCATTCTCTCATGAACAAACCTCAAGTGCAACCCTCAACCACGATGTTGTTCTCTCTCATGCCAGTCCTATGATCCTTTTACCATCCATATTGACAGAATTAGTGTTTGGTTAAAACATTCTTTCTCACTTTATGTTCTCATGAAAAACAATTATAATATATTTGGAAAAGATCCCAATAATGTAATGTTTTATATATATTATTTGGTAACACTATGTTTTCTACTAATAAGTATCAGTGAATATATGATTGCAGGTTTGACGCTGCTTGGATGGTTACATTGGAATTACACGTTTATATGATCCTATTCCTGACCATCATAGAATAGGAGTAGAATAGATTAAGCTAGTTCACTTCATTCCTCATTGCTTTTGTACTGTCAATAATTTTCAATAAATTTGATCTCTTTTGTTGTATATATTGACACTTGTTCTCTTATTTTTGTTTTAAATAGGGTAATGTCATGAATTTTAATTTCTAAATAAGACGCTTGATATGAATCTTCACCTAAATGAGAAAGTAAATAAGGAAGAATATTGACAGTGCCTTCATCCCCCCACTTTAAATAATGAAGAAATCCATCAACATTTCAACTTGTTGACATTCTTAGCTACTCATGATTAACATGTTCACAATCGAATCCATGCAGTCTACCAGAAGGGGGATTAATATCCAAACAATCTATAATCCACTTTCTATATTTTAAAGGGAATGTTTAAAGAATTTTTTATCTCCATTATCATTTTCCCTTAAGGGAAAGACCTTTCATGATTCATCTTGAAACAATCATTCATATTCCCTCTAAATAAAATTTCCTCTTCATACACTTGGATACCCAAATTAAGTCAGTTATCATTGTCCAAGCCTTTATTTTTTCCTCTTACAGATTAATCATGCAACGATTGATTTTCTTAACAATTCATATCTTCCTCATTTTGATCCTGGATAAAAAAATTCTAAAGAAATAATGTAACTGCTTCATGGAATTCTCACCACAGCAGGTGGTAAGCGAGACTGTCAAATCTTGTAAAATCACTTTTCCATTATCTTGTGATTAAACAATGAATTACTACTTTAACTCAAGGGCTTAATGGAAAGGACTTTGAAATCATCTATGTCAAAACATAAATCAAAATTTCGAATAAAAATTCAAATTTTGAATTTTTTTAAATTTATTCCTAATTTTTGTCATTTATAAATAAAATTTTATCTTTTGAATTATCATTTTATATACTAATACAATTTTCATTTTGTTTTGACAGGGGATATCAATCCTAAGCCGTTAAACTTGACACTTATCGAGATCGACAATTCGTGGGAGTTCGGAGATTTAAAATTGCGAAAGGATTAATCAAAAGTGTAATTCCCGTTTGAAGTTCCACTTCGAGACTTTGTGCTTCGGCACTCTAATATCAAACGTTTAAAGGTCCTCTTAACCCCAAAGTCGTGAAGCTCCAAAGTCCCAAAGTTCCAGAAGATGTTTTTATAAAGTAAGGTACGCGGCTGATGTGCCCTATGCCACCTGGAATTCTTTACACGTGGAGACACATGGCACTCATTTTGGGCATTTTTGGAAACATAATTCGCACGTTTCATGGTGACACATGTAAATCATGTTCTCACTACATGTCATTAGATGTGGCATCATCCAAGGCACCAAAGATTAAAGGTTAAGACATGTTTTATTAGGCACAATTAACGGTAAGTAATTACTTCGCAACTTCGGCCTTCTGGATAACTTTAACATTTCTATTGCAATAGTCCCGAAGTCGTGAATCTTCGAAGTCCCAAAATTTCGAAGCATTGAAGGCTTTAAAAGGAAAAGAAATAGTGATTTAAAGTAAATATTAATTAAAAGACAATTAATCACTCCATGACTTCGGCCTTCGGGAGATGTCTAACATTCCTTATTCAAAGCCCCGAACGTCGAAGTGTCTAAATACCTACCTTCGCTAATCACAATTATTAAGGTAAATTAAACATGATTAGTGTGAAATATTTGAATAAAGTTAGTTGTTGTCAAGTAATAAATTCGCCAACTTTACCATGATTACCCTGTCATTCGAATTAATTAGTGATTGAATGTAGAATTAATTAGTGTCTTGTATTTTGATTTAATAAAAGATTTGAACTCTGAGTCATTTCCCCATTCGCATCCATAATTTTATCTCATCTCTGAATTCCTATTCATAAATCTTGTTTCTTACAGGGGCTAATATTGTAGACGGAAAATCATGGCACCGCGCAAAGAAACAAGAAGACAAGATCCATCTATAGAAGAGCTAAACCCAAATTTGTATATTTATTCAGATACTACCGCTCGCCTAATAAACAACATCAAATCATGGGCGTGGGTTTATGAAATCCTGGAAGACGAGAAATCCATCCCTTCTGATGAATAAAGTTTGATGAATCAAGAGAGGGCAAAGATAGGTCAACTATTATTAATCTTAAGGAGTCTAAATGTGTTGAACATGTACAGAATAGATCTAGCTAGCAAATGACATACACAGTTTGCAGAGAAAATATGAGAAAAGAGAAATAGGAGAGAGAATGGAAGAATTATCATTAACCAAATGAATGAATGATAATTTACACATGATATACTTTATATAACTCAACTAATGCACACTGGGGGAGAAGCCAATGTGCCATAGTGGTGGTCTAGAGTGATTTGGACACACACCAACAATTACGAGAGTAAACTGCCACCTAGTCTAGTCTCTCAAGCAGTGACGAGAGTAAACTGCCACCTAGTCTGAGTTAACTAGTCTCTTAGACTTCAGTTAACTGAATAAAAAAGAGTGAAAGGAGGAGGATATCAGGGAATCATGAGTAATGCACTGGTCTGTTGATGATCCCAATGACAGTGCGAATTAGTTGGTGATGATCCCAATGTTGCATGTTGATAATCCCAATGTGGCATCTAGACTCCACTCAACTAATCAAACTGAAGTGTGAACTGAAGAGAATATTCTCCTAGAGGAATAATCCCCCTAAACTATAGGAGATTAAATAATTACTACTAAACATAGGGAAAACCTTAGTAAAAAGAAATCCTAAGTGTGTGTGAAGTATCTCCAACACCCCCCTGAACATCACTATGGTGAAAATAAAGAATGGGTCCCGACAACGAGGCCATGTTAGGTACCCAAATACAAAAGATACACTGAAATAAACGAGGAAAGAGGGAAAACCTCATGGGAAAACCCCCCCTCAAAGTATAATGTATGTAAAAATACGAACTGACAGTTGCTAGGCAACTGTGTCCTTCACTCCAAGACGACTGCGTAGAGAATGGAACTTCTACTCAGTGAAGGGATTGGTGAAGATGTTTGTAGTCTGTTCTATTGAAGGACATAACTGCAAGTCAATGATCCTCTCGTGTACTAAGTCTCGGATTTAGTGCATGTAGATCTCGATCTGCTTCGTCCGCTATCTATGAACTAGATCTTTGCAGGACTTCAGAGTGCCCTGGTTGTCACACCAGATGACGATCTGTCAATGAAACCAAATGCCCAACTCAGTGAGAAAATGTTGTAGCCACATAGCTTGAATGGTTATGTTAACTACCCCTCTGTACTCAGCCTCGGCTAAAGATAGAGAAATAGTATCCTGCTTCTTTCTCAACCAACAGATAGGCCCGGAACCAAGACTAAGCGAGTAACTAGATATGGAGTTGCAATCAATGCTATCATCGTCTTAGTCAGAATCAATGAACCCGATGAGGTCCAATGTAGATTTTGTTGCATAGTGAATCCCAAAGGTGATGGTGCCCTGTACGTATCGAAGGATATGATTTGCAGCCTTCCAATATAGCTCATGCGGCTCCTGCATAAACCTGGAGACTAGTCCAACTACATAGGATAGGTCCGGTCTGGAGTGTGTGAGATACAAAAAGCTCTCCACTAGTTGTCTGTATAGTGTGTTGTCAACCAGTGGAGTGTCCCCTCCATCCTCAAGTCTAAATCCTGATAGGAAAGGAGTCGGGGAAGACTTGTATTCTGTCATGTGAAATCTCTTAAGGAGATCTTGTGCATACTTGGCCTGAGACAATTTAACGAAATTTAGCCCCTAAAATCATCCATGATCTTAGGGTATCCTGTTGTGATTCCTTAGAATTGATATTTTTGTCCCTCCTATTGGAATTGCATGGTTAATTCATTAAAATCCATGAGAATGGGGGCTAGAGTGTGTAACCATTCGACACCTAGCATAATGTCACAACCTCCCATGTCGATGGTGTTAGCACTAATATTTTCATGATCAAATTTTGGTCTTAAAAAATCATATTTTTCTTATATAAAGATAATAAGGTCTTCTTAGCATATTTTTTTCCATATTAATGTCATATGAGGGTTTTTAAAGTCTAAAACTAAGATTTTGAAAAGGGCGCTAGAGGAAGTTCCTGTAGCGCAACTTGTTTTTAGGCAAATGACATGGTTTTGGAGGATGATTATGAGACCAACCACCTATCCAACCTATTTACTTGTTGAGGTGAGTTGGAGATAAATCACTTAAGATCATAAGGAAGTTCAAATTCTTGATGGAGAATATTTTGGGAACACATCATCACATTGACCTAATTTTTAGCAAGAAGTTACCAAAAATTCAGGAATTTTCATGTTTTAGTCATTATCTTTGGGAACGGATCTCGGGCAGCTGGAAGGTTATTTTTAAAAAATGAAAGAGGTTTTTCTCAATAACATATTCATCTATAAAAAACTCTCTCATTTTTTACATAGGTATCATGGTTTGGGAGATTCGAATGAATCTTTACAACTCATGTTTCAGATTCAGAAATTCATGAATTTTTATGTTTTAGTCATTATCTTTGGGAACAGATCTCGGGCAGCTGGAAGGTTATTTTTGAAAAGTGAAAGAGATTTTTCTCAATAATGGGCTCATATACAAAAGACTCTCTCTGATTTTACACATGTGTCATGGTTTGGGAGATTCAAATGAATATTTACAACTCATTTTTCAGATTCAGAAATTCAGGAATTTTCTTGTTTTAGTCATTATATTTGAGAACATATCACAGGCAACTGGAAGGTTATTTTTGAAAAGTGAAAGAGGTTTTAATCAATAATGGACTCATATAAAAAAAAATCTCTTGTATTTTAAACATAGATCATGGTTTGGGAGAAACAGATGGATCTCTGAGAATCGGTTTTCCATAATTACGAAAGTTTATTTTTCCTAAAAATTGTCTAGCCACCTCATCATTTTGAATTTGAGATGGAGGTTTTTGGATCCATTTTTCTTGGATCTTGAGAAGAATGTAATCTATTTATAAAAGAGAGGAATGGAAAGAGTGAAAATGGGGGGATATCCCTATTTTGGCTTTCATTGTAAAACTTTCAAGAGCTATTTTTTGCTTATATTTTCTTATGTAAAGATATCAGTTGTTTATGAAGCCAATGGTTAGTGTGTGTTTCTATTCTATGTTTATCATCTCTTTTATTTCATCTTGAACATATTTTGTTTTTGTATGATACATGACTGCAAATATGTGTTGAGAAGGTTTCTTTATAGGATATATTACAATCGTTGCCACATAAATGTTTAATCCCTTTGAATCTTATTTGAAAAGGGTTTATGAGTAATGATTCATTCTTCTACTGAGTAAAGGCATTAAAGAAAAAGTTGTTCTTTGGTGAATTTGTCAGTTTTTTTCCACAATTCTTCCATACCATATCACTTATCTTATTTCACTGATCATAGGTTTTATTTACCTGGTTTGTTGCACATAGGAAAGTGGTTTAAATATCTCAAATCATAAGCCTCATTGAAACCAAATGTGTGATCTTTCCACCTTCATAAACTTATTGAGCATTTTGAAACAAGATTTGTTAGGATTGACTCAATAGCAGTCTTGAGTTGACTTCTACTGCTAACATCTTTTGGCACCATTGTCGGGGAGCGAAGAACGAAGTGATCTTCCCTAGGAGAACGACATTGAACAAATCCATCTCTTGATGGTAGACAGGAGCAGGACACTAGTTAGACTACAATTTTCTACCTGGCGACTCCAGTTTCATGATGACTACAATTTGTTGGCGACTTCATTGGTTTGAAATGGATGATATTCTTACTCAGAGGTATGCATTTTGTAATTTCTCAAGCATAGTTGGTTTTCCACATCTAGTGCCTACTATAGCTGAATGGGATGACTATCTTCCCAGATTTAAAGGAAGAAGGCATGATCATCCTGGGGAGCACTTATTAAATTTTCATAAATGCATACTTGAACGTGATCTTTTTCATGAGGATTTCTTGATCAATATGTTTAGATTCTCTTTGGAAGAACATGACCGTGAATGGTGTGAATCCCTTCCCACTTCTAGTATTCATTCGCTAAAGGAATTTCATGTTGCATTTAAGAAAATATATTATGTTGACCTTCCTTACAAAAGATGTTGTCATGAGTTTGATTTGTTATGTAAAGGATCTGATAGTCAAGAAGAATATTCTTGTGTTGAAGAGCTTGAGAATATGATGTCATGAGTTTGATTTATTAGTTTAGATCGGATTCTTGAAGATATATTTCGGCCTTCTTTACCTATTACTCATAATGAAGAATCTGATGAGTATGATGTTTTTCCTCTTCAAAATACAATGTTGCCTTATGATTTTTGTGAAATTCCTGTTATTCTAAACAATGCAAATGAGTCTCTTGTTCAAGGAATTAATCAACAATTTAAAGATTTTTTTGTTTCCCTTAGTGGTTGTGAAGCATATGATTTTCATAAGCTATTGCAATGAGAGCAAGAGCATCCCAATCGTATTCATGTAATGGGTTTCAAGCAACGACATTTTGATCTTTTAAATTAGTTAAAATGTTTCCATGTTCTTCAAGATCCAATAACATCTTGGATGGATTTGTCATTTCCACAGATCCCAAATGCTGCAAGTTTTGGCATCTCATCTATTTGCAGCTGTGAGTACATGTTTTTTGTGGAATTTTTGTTGTTCATGACATACTCTCTGCATGTCCTCTTACTTAGCTGCAAACAAGGATTACATTTCATCAGTCAGATTATTTTATGGCTTCATTTGAAATCTGATTACTCTTGATCAAGAAACAGTTCAGTTGATTGGAGTAGGAGTAGGAGTGTGCATAAATAAGCTTGCAATGCAAGTATTTGATTTTCAGTTTGAGTACAACATTCAATTTATATTTGGTTTGCAGCAGTATGTTTTGGTTTCAGAATAAGTTGCAAAAGTTTGGAATGATATGAATGACTCCATATCACAATGGATGAAGGCACAAGTCTGTTTTTTCTTGGCAACTCGCAGGGAGCATGTCATCCCCCATGGAGCCAATGTTAGCACTAATATTTTTCATGATCAAATTTTGGTCTTAAAAATTCATATTTTGTTTATATAAAGATAAAAGGTCTTATTAGCATATTTTTGTCCATATTAAGGTCATATGATGGCTTTTAAAGTCCAAAACTCATATTTTGAAAAGGGCGCTACATGAAGTTCATGTAGCACAACATGTTTTTAGGAAAATGACACAGCTTTGGAGGATGATTATGAGACCAGCCACCTATTCAACCTATTTACTTGTTGAGGTGAGTTGGAGATCAATCACTTAATATAATAGGGAAGGTCGAATTCTTGATGGAGAATATTTTGGGAACACATCATCACATTGACCTAATTTTTAGCCAGCAGTTACAAAAATTTCAGGAATTTTCCTGTTTTAGTCATTATCTTTGGGAACAGATCCTGGGCAGCTGGAAGGTTATTTTTGAAAAGTGAAAGAGTTTTTCCTCAATAACAGACTCATATACAAAAACCTCTTTCATTTTTTACACAGGTATCATGTTTTGGGATATTCAAATGAATGTTTACAACTCATTTTTTAGATTCAGAAATTTTTATGTTTTAGTCATGATCTTTGGGAATAGATCTCAGGTAGATGGAAGGTTATATTTTAAAAGTGAAAGAGTTTTTTATCAATAATGGGATCATATAAAAAAAACATCTCTCTTATTTTACACAGGTTTTATGGTTTGGGATATTCAAATGAATATTTACAACTCATTTTTTAGATTCAGAAATTCAGGAATTTCCCTGTTTTAGTGATTATATTTGAGAACATATCATGGGCAGATGGAAGGTTATTTTTGAAAAGTGAAAGAGGTTTTTCTCAATAATGGACTCATATACAAAAACCTCTATCTTATTTTACATAGGTGTCATGGTTTAAGAGAAACGGGTGGATCTTTGAGCATCATTTTTCCATAATTTCGACAATTTATTTTTCCTAAAAATTGCCTAGCCACCTCATCATTTCGAATTTGGGATGGAGGTTTTTGGATCCATTTTTATTGGATCTTGAGAAGAATGTAATTTATTTATAAAATATAGGAATGGAAAGAGTGAGAGTGGGGGGGACTCAGTCCGGGGAACTGAGATAGAGTTGTAGAAGGTGAACAACCTATGTAATATTTTGAAGATCCTTTCAAGACTTATATGTAAAGATTTCAACTCATAACAAAGTTTCTGATGAGTTTGTTATTCTGTGTTAATCATTTTTCTTTCATCTTCTTGAATATGTATTTTTCTACTATTGAGTATATGTATGAAAATTATGTTCTGAGAGAGTTATTATATTGGTTATGCTTTAATTTTCGCCATATGCATATTCAAGTTCTTATATTCACAGTCAAAAAGGGTTTCTGAATGTTGTGTACTCTTCCCTGTAAGTGTATCAAGGATCAAGGTGGTTTTTCGTTAACTTGCAATTTTGTTTTCTTCATTTCCTCATTCCATTTCTCTATATCCTTGGAGTTGATCTAAGTTTTTTAGCTTGACCTACTGCCCATAGAATGTTAAGACAAGTTATTTTCTTTTAATGGATTCCATGCCCAATTGCCAGTTGTTGATTTGCAATGATCTCACTGCCTTCATGATGATCCTACCACTCTCTAAGTTTTATTAAAAACCCAACCAAATCATTTATAATTTAAGGTGTGTTAGGCTTGTTCCTAAAGCAGTCTAGGAACAACTTCTAGCGCTAACAGATGGCAAACATATGATATTTCAAGTGCTACTGCCAAATTTGAAGATGTACATTTTCACAATGCCAACCACATTTCATGGAATCGCCATTGGATATCATGATTTGAAAATTGTTCATGGCACAAATATAGCAATTGATTTCCTAGTAAATGCGGTGGTAAATAAAAGTATGGGTGTTTCCACTGTCAATAAGGATGATGACTTTCTTATTCTTAATATAGTCAATGAGCTTGAGGGTTTGGGGAGCAAAGAAGCTAGTGAGGGCATGCAATGAAATCAATGGTTCAACTTATGGTAGTTCACTAGGAGGAGTAGTAGCATCGAGAGGGGGTATCTCTTCAACAGGGAGAACTACAACTTCCTCTTCAGCAACATCCTCTGAAATGGCCATAAAAAGCTTTTGTTCCTTACACTTGTGCCCGGGAAAATATTTTTCATCACAATTATAGAAAATACCCTTGATTTGGCATTCAACCATTTCTGCCCGAGTTAATTTCTGGACCTTGAGGGGAGTGGCAAGATTGGTGGGTTGAGGGAGAGGAAGAAAAGAGAGTTTTTTGTTCTGGGAAAAAACAACTTGTTGTGCTTCTTTGGCATATTTAGTAGATTCCAACCAAGTCTGAGGGCAATCCATGAGGACCTGGGCTCATAGTTCATCCTTTAGGCCACTGATAAAGCATTCTCGGAAGAAGGAATATGTCATGCCCTATGTTTTGAAGGCCAAATTCTCAAAGGTAGTTATAAATTCTTCCATTGTGCCTGACTGTTTCAATTTGGTCAAACGACCTAAATAGTGGGTGTCAATGTCAAAGCATTCATAGAGCTCTGCAACATACCCTTGGCATGAATTGTTATTCCATTGCCACCATTTCCAGCGTTCAAGATCCAGATAGAGAACAAAATAACGAAGTTTGGCCAACTCCTCATGAATGCCATGCAAAGAGAAATAATGCTCCATTTGAGTGACCCAACCTGTGGGGTAAGATCCATCAAATTTATTGACCTCAACTCTGGGAAGATGGGGGTCACGATGAAAAGATTCGGATTGAAATATCATAGAATGGGAGGAGTCAACACCATTTAAGTGGGATGGTTATTCTGAGGAGGAAGGGCCCTGGGGGTGGTTCAACAACTGGTTGAAAACAAACTTGAGGGTGTCAAATTCTCCCATGAATTTGGCATTCATGGTATCAAATTGTTGCTATACTTGGTCCTGGAATTTTTCCAAGAAGGAATTGTTGGAAGCAAGATCAAAAGTCGTGTGTTGGAGAGACTCCTTATTTTGATTGATGGCATCTTCCAGGTCTTGGTTGTGAGTGTTGGCCATTTGGATATGAGGGGTGAATGTAAGGGGAGACAGGTGGGTGGGATGACAGAAAAGAAGGAATTATAAGTGATAGGTACCATGACGATCGAGGTGAAAAGGGGAATACAATGGGATAGGCTGCAACTAAGGGCATCAGAAAGGGGGTCGGGTCCACTAGGAAAAAAAATGGTGAGGAGAGGAATCTAATGGGATAGGTCTTGAATAAGGGTGTCGGCGAGACCACTAATTTTGCAACCCAAATGTAGGAGGCAAGGTTGCACAGTAATAGATCTTGTATGTTCCTTATCTATTTTGTTTCTTTCCCAAGGGTTAGGGTTTTTAGGGTTTCTACAGGAAAGGGTTTTCCCTGTGCTATAGCTCTCTGATATACGTGTTGAGTCGAACAGTAGTACTTGGCCCAATATCTCAAGGAACCAACTAAGGAGGCAAGACCATACCCTTAGCCATACTACCTTATTACACAGGTACTTGCTGAGAACAATTCATGCTTCCAAAGTTTACCTTCCTTTTATATTTTCCCAATTCTTTTTTCCATTTCTTTTCTTTCTTCTATACCTACCCCCATTCCCCTTTTCTTTTCTCCCTTTTCTTCTCCCTTTCTATGTTACCATAGTCACATTTCAAATATCAACGGGTTTGTGGGTTGGCGGATTCATAGATTCTCATCTCCATCCATGTTCCCATGTCATGAGTCTGACTGACCGCCTTGTTATAACATACTTAACCATTTTGCAACTTCACGGGTACACAGGTTCGAGCCTTCATCTTCCAAGTTTCTCAATCACCACTTTATACCCAAAGGCCCGTGATCTACATTATGAATCGTCAGACATGTCGTGGGTACCGAGCCCCTAACTATTTCAATTCTCCTATATCCAAGTCCGATCGACAGCTTTGCAACACTTAATTTTTTTCTTTTTTTATCATTCGCAACCGTGGGTTCGTGTGTTCCCGGGTTGGTGGGTTCATGAAATGATCCATATTCAAATTTCTCTTGTTCGTCCCCCGCCATCTTCATTATTTTTCCAATATGCATTTAGTATGGTTTAATGCTAATAACTGATCATGCAAGCTCTATAAATATTGTCATTAATAAGCGAAGGGTTCGAGGAGATTTTTCATTAAATTGCATTAAAACATGATTTTCCAAAGGTTATATTATTGTCATCTCTCCAAAAGGATTCATTTCAAGTTATATCCATCTGAAAGAACACTCTTGTCAACCTATGGCAGCAACAACTAGACAACAGTTATGTGGTGATACTTTGAATATTTTTGGTCGTGAAGACCAGAACTTTCAGTGGTCCATAGCATATTTGTATTACTCATCTCCTCCTGCATAGAAAGAAGTAATTTGTACATCTGAAATTGCTCGCGTAGGGTGTGTCCCTGAGGTATTCAACTACAAATAACTTGTTGCATGGTGCGTTGAGAAGTACGTCCCAAGCCAATGAATTATACAACTACAATATCATTCCCCCATCTCCCTTTCACCGCTTTTTTTTCATGAGATGGTGAAACTCCCAAAGCCAACACTTACCTTTAAAGGAGAAGACTGCAGAGATTTTTTGAAGAAACATGACAATGGCATGGATCTCTTGCCTAAGTTTTTAGAGAATCCTGCAATTGTTCTAGAAGAAATAACCATGATTCAGATCGACTCTTTTAAAAACCCCTTTCGGGAAATCTCTTGGTTATTTACTAGGTTGACAGGTCAGGAAAGCACCACCACCATTTATCGCATGATTCTTTATATTTTATATTTTACAGTTAAAGAAAGTGTTATTTTTGACTGGGGAAAATTGATTTCCATTGAAATCTCATCCCAATTATCACATTACAAAAGGGAAAATAAATTATTTATGGCTTCCTATTTGGTATTTGTGATAGTGTATTGTTGTCAATTTCCAAAATTGACTATGTGTAAGAGGGTGAAATGTGAAATGGATCCAGTTACCTTATGGTATCATGCATTTTGGAGACACAAGACTTCTTTGTATTTTTACGAAGTTTACAATGATTTTGGTTTAGTCTTAAAAGAATTGTTGTTTGGTAAAAATACTCCCGGGATATTTGACCAGGCTAGAAAATTTCTGGAAAAAAACAGATGGAAAATCATAGTGTCGTCAAGATATTATGTTCCAAAGAAAATCCATGTTTTCTTGCATACCATGTGTCAGATAAATTGTTTATCACAGAAGTGTCAAGGAAATGCAGTTTATGGCTGCACTTTTTCCACGAAAAAAGGAAAAAGCAATTCATCCCATTGCCTTGGAAAATTGGAGATTTTATATTCAGAAACATAAATAAAATTGATGAGATTGTGAATCACTTCAACAATGTAAATCTGAAGTATGTTGAAAGGATAAAGGGGTTTGACCCTATAAAATCTTTGTGGAACATATGTTATCAGTAGGATTCAGCAACTCATTCATTCATACTATTTTTAATGAAGATGAAGATAACAAATAAGGTGCTCCTATACACAATGTTGGTGACTTGGAAACAATACTTAATACTAACGAGTTTTACAAGAAAAAAGGAAAGGGTCCTAGTGAAAAGAGCGTCCATTCGCCAGTTGTTACTCCTAAAACTACCACATCCCAAAGCAATGCTCCAACAAATCACCCAACTAGGAATTTTACCAATAGTAGTTCAAGTGGCGGAGGAGAGAAAAACCCCCCCTTGGAAAAATCGAGAGCTCACACAAGCTTCCTCTGAGAAAGAAGAGGAAGAATGCAGTGCAAGAAGAAGAAGATAATATCATAGTAAATGAAATCAATATCTTCTCTATTGAAGACATGGAGCTCGAGGCAGATATTGAGAAAATGTTTCCCACAATTGATTAGTCGAGAAATAGGGCCCAACAAAATTCATCATTAGAGATCGTTAAGAATGAGACCTTCAATGAAGAAGATTCATTTACTTTCCAAAGTGTTGTCTTTGACAAAGAATCTAAAAAAATGATTATAGAAAAAGGTGATCTGAAAAATAAGAAGGGAAAATCTCTCACAGAGGTTGAACTAAAAGATATGCGGTCGTCCCAAATCTCTAAAATTCACAGAGAAACCGGGGATGCTCTATATGATTTTATTGGTGTTCTGGAAGCAGAAAATACTAAGTTAAAATAAAGGATCAGAGAGATGGAAGATGCCTTAATGTCTCTTCTACTTCTTTCCAGTCCTTTGTCAATGATTAGACCTACCACACCCGTTGTTAAATTGAAAGGATATTCAAGCCTACTCACATCAGTCAGAAGTTATGTAGAAAGAAATATTAAGAAAAGAATGTCATTAATAATAGAGGCATGGGAGGTTTCGAAAAATATTGTTTCTTTTGGCTCGAGGAACGATGCCTTCCATGAATATTTGCAATTTGATCTGAAGAACAAAGAAGGTTTCTACATTGATGATGTATTACCCTTTGGAACCAAATTTTATAACATGAAAGGAACTAAGAAGAAGAGAAGAGGATTTTCCTTCCCCAAGTCGGATAAAACAACTAAATGCTTGTTGAAAGGAAAAGATTAAAAATTTGAATAACATTGTTCAGGAATGCAGCGAAGCGATATTGAAAAGGGAAGAACTATTCAAGAGGCTCACGAAGATAGACCTAGCAGGAGGTATTAACGAAGTACAAGACCCTAACTTAATTCTCAACTCAACGTTCCTAATGAAGCAATAGTTTGATGAACAAATTGAGATATTTAAAGGTTTATGAGTTGAAAATTTTTATTATCTACTCGAATATAATGAAGATGACATAGACAAATGGCTAGTGGATTATTCCTTGAAAAATAAAGATATTGAGGAAGCAGTTCATGGTATATATCTTGACTTAAGAGACTTGGAAGGTGAGTTATTCAACATTAAAATCCAACATGAGATAAACGTTGCACCAATGAAAAACTATATTGAAGAATGGTTCAAAAAAGTAATTGAAAAATTAACCAATGAAGGGAAAGAAACAGATGATACGGTTCTTGTAACTGTCGATGAAGACAATAAAATGACAACAACAAACAAATGAAGACACGAGAGACCATCATAGTAAGTTTATGTTGATCACATATTTCTTTCTTTATCAGTTCTTTCATCCGGTTACTCTGCTTCTTTGACTAGAAAGGTTTAACCGAAGTCTGATAACTTTTCCTTGTCTTATTTCCATGTATTATTGTTCTATTGTCGCCCACCATCCTCCTTCTACAAGATTACTTATTTTTTATATTTATTTTATGGTCCGGAGGAGCCCCAATCCCAGTCCTAAGGACAAACGCATTTAAATTTCAAGGCTTTGTAATAGACTATATTTTTTCATAAATTTCAAGAGAGCTATTTCGGGATCAGTTTTGATTGTGCTTTCTAACTTTGAGCTTTGAGTATAAAGTATTTGAGATTGATCTATCATTATCTTTATTTGAGCTTCCCATGTGTCCACTTTGTTAAAGTTCTCTTATGCATGCAGACCATCTTCTTTTTATTTTATGTGATCCTAAATATTTAGTTTAACTATGATGGATGTGAGGAAATTTTGTCTACATTTTTCAAATGTATGAAGTGTGCGGTTCCTGGTCATTTCTCAAGAACTTTCTTTAAAAGAAAAACAAAACATTTTCTTTCTTGTTATTTTTTCCTGCAATCCTTATATTTCTTTGATTATCACGACGAACTTCTGCAAAGTCCCATATTTTGAAGATCTAGAGTCCCAAGAAAATCTTAAGATAAAGAGGAGTACCACCTCTATAAAAACGCAGGGGGATTTGTATCCTGGTGAGGTTGTCATTTCGGTCCTAACGGATTCAAGCATCAACAATACTAAAGAGTATATTCTTGAGTGTTGTTCTCAGTGGTACTATAGCAGTCAAGCGGTCAATCGGTTGATCTATGGATTGTTTCAGGATACCTAGGTCAGTTCATATATAGGTGTTGTCTAATGTGCTACCACTCAAAGGGATACTAACAGGGGTGGAAAGGGTGTCCAACAATGTGAGCTTAAAAGCCTCTTGTATTTTCTGGGTGTGTGCTTCACCGACCGTAGATTTATGCGTTGAACGACAAATCATTGTAGTTTTAAGACGTTGGAATGCGTCTCTACCCTAAAAAAAAAAAAAACCCACAATTCCTACTAAGGAAAGTGATTTAATACCACTTGTAAGGTACCATATGTAATATAATATGCAAAAATGGGAATATTCAACAGATATCAATGGAATAACATAATATTGAGAAGAGAAACACCAAAAATGATACATTTATTCAAGAAAACAATGTTCACTTTCCTCTTCGATGGGGCAACCTCCAACATAGCAGATCTCTATTACAATAATTCTCAAGAAAAATACTTATCATGCCTCCTACTCTTATTTATACTAATTCTATCTTCTAAAAAACCTTCTAACAGAAGATCTTTCTAGAAGCGGAAGCTTCTTTTAGGTCTTCTTACATTGACATGTTCACATTTATTAAATAGGCCTTATAAACTAATGTCGACCTTTATTACATGGAAAATATATTATTCTACCTACGTGAGGGGTTAGGGAGGTTAGGTCCCTAACACTTCCCCTCCCTTAAACACTACACCCCAATCCCCTATGGCCCTTCACATGAAGTTTAACCCTTAAAACACCCTAACTTGTGACTAATGTGACCCCATGCACACATTTCCCTATAACCACTATAACCCTTTCACACACTTACCCACCCCCACACACTTGGACTCCACCCATTATGGCATTGGACACACTACACCCTAATGCAAACTAACCCCTCAAAACCCATGTGCATTATGAGCCCTAGTCTCTATGCCCTTAACATGACAATCAACTCTTGAAACACCTTATCCCCTAACAAGTATCACTAAGAACACACCTTGCCCCATAACCATAATGACACGTCACACACATGCCAACCTCCATACTTAGGCCTCACCCATTATGGCTTCAAACACACTTAATTAAATGCATAGAGTTCAATATTCACCAATCCATTACAAACTCTTTCTCTAATAGTACCTTTGGAGGAGATTCATGTATGTTATAATTACTTAAATTTATATCAAGTTATTTTCATATAATTAACAACTAAGTTAATGATATGTTTGTTTTACCTCATTCCTTTATGTTGTGAATTTGTAGGGATGTGTAGTTAGAAACACTATATATGAGCCAAGTTTAATATCGAATTTGCTACAAAGTCATGTTGATCTAGAACCCATGAAAAAACTTCATGTAAGTTATAATTTATGAAATGTATATCAACGCATGTACATGTTAACAATTGAGTTAATAATATGTTTGTAATTAACACTATGGTTTGACCTTGTTTCATTATTGTGTGAATTTGTTGGGTGTAAGTGAAAACACTTTTAATGCGCTAATCCTATTAACTAATCCACTAGAGACTCTACTCCATCCACCAAGAACCTTAATGTAAATTACTAATTATTTTTAAATCATATTGTAAATTAATTTTTTTTTTCATTTCATTTGCACACATATGCAACAATTAATTGTAATTTTCATCCTTTTAACCAGAATTAAGACCAATGTTTATTAATGAAGAATCAAATTCAAAATATTGTAAGAAACATATTTTTTATGAACTAAGATCCACTGGGAGTAAAATTTAAAAAAGTGAAGTCCATTAATATAAATAATATTAGTTACTCACATTTTAGATCCATCAATAATTTAAAAATAAAAATAAAAATATTTGAAAATGTACTCAAATTCTATCAAAAATAAAAAAAAAATGTGTGAAAATGTACTCAAACTCTACATTGTTTGGCCTTTAGATAAAGTGATATTAGTAGATATTAGTAGTTACTCCTCAGTGGTTCCTCACTTTTTAGACCCGTCAAAGATTCAAAATGCTTAGCGATTTACTCAAACTCTACATTTCTTGGAATCTAGATAAAGTGATATTGTTATATTGTTTAATGATGTTTTTATACTTTATTCATTTTTCGTCATGTGACATTATATTATTATTTTAGTATTATATTGTAAATCACTATTTTAATGGAATTATATCCTTGTTGATGTGATACTATTTTATTATTTTTTATTATATTGTAAATAAGTACTCAATGACATTATATTATTATTTTAGTATTATATTGTAAATCACTATTTTAATGGAATTATATACTTGTTGATGTGATACTATTTTATTATTTTTTATTATATTGTAAATAAGTACTTAATGGAAGTATATACTTGTTGGTTTGAAAAAGATAGTTGTACCCTTGTTACTTTTAGTAATATTTTTTTTTCATATTAAAAAAATATATTATTTTAAATCATCATGATTTTTTAAGTAAATTATTTTTCAATTAAACTAATTTGTTATAATTAATTAAAATATATATATATATATATATATATATATATATATATATATATATATGTTTTATTAATTTAATCAAAATGATTTAAAGTTAAATGATAATTAATTAACTAAAAAAGATATTTATAATTAATTATAAATTTATGGGAAATAATGACATGTCATCTTCAATTGCCTTTCACTGGGTTCGATTCCTCCAATTTTGAAGGACTCGGGTTCTGTGGTTTCGGGCTTGCCTACTCCCTCATATGACCTGAGGCACGGCCTCTCCCCTTTCCCCCTCCTTTTTTCAGCTCCCTTTCCCCCTCTTTTTTTCCAGCCCTCCTCCTCCCTCGTCGGAGGTAAGTCTTTACTCCTTCTCGTGATTAGGGGAAGACAGTCTGTACAAGAGGATCACATGGAATCGCCAGCCGAGGACCTCGTAGACTACGAGGGGAGCCCCTCTGGCACTCACCCTCGCATTTTTTCCACATGCGAGGATCTGACAGATATGCCTTTCCCTTTGTCTCCCTCGCTCAAAACTATCGCAGCATGTCGTTCAGAAACAAACGTTGAAGTAGTTGAAGCTTTTACTCAAAGAAGTTTTTCCCCACATGAAAACCTTTCCATCTCCGACCCTACTTTCTCTAGAGACCATCCTCCTAGGACTCTACCCCCATAGTTTAATTCCAGCAGGGAAGAGTTCGGGTCCCATAATCCAGAAGTTCCTTCGTGCAAAAGGAAAAAAACAAGAGAGACGCATTAAGGAAAGAGAGACTGTCAAAATGGTTGTGGGAGAGGATTTGTCCCTTACCAAAGCTGAGGAATTCACAGGAAATTTTTTGGTAGGAAGGTTTATTGGAAAATCCCCAGGGGACAAAGCTCTGGAAGCCTGGATAACCGCTCATTGGAAACCGTTGTTGGGCTATATGTCAGAGTTTCATTTTCTCTCCAGAGGTTGGTTGTATTTTTTGTTTCTCTCTATAGAGGATTGTAAAACCATGTAAAAGAAGGACTAGTACAGGGTCCCTACAGTCTCATCCTGAAAACTTGGACAATCTATTTTGATCTGGCAAGAGAATTGATGGTGGAGACAAAGGTCTAGGCCATCCTTCCTGGATTTCCTCTAGTGTTTTGGACCCGAGAGGCACTGGAAGCCATTGGCAATCATCTAGGAAGGTTTGTTAAGCTAGAACCTAACTGGTCCTCAAAAAAGGACAGACGTTGGGCCTGGATTTTGGTCGAAGTAGATTTGAGGGAGGGTTTAGTTGGCCACATTGACATTATGTTCGAAGACAAAATTTGGAAACAATGTGTCAACTACTGGAGATTACCTTTCGGGTGTTTCAATTGTCACGAAATAGGCCACTTCAAAGCCCAATGCCCTAAAATTGCTCCCCCTATTCAGAATTATCGCAGACAATGGAAACCCAAATTGACAATTCGGGAGGAAAATTTGTCAGAGGTGGTATCTATCGAGGGAAATCGTGAAGAATTCACAATTAATAGAGGAAAAGCGGCATCAACAAGCACATTGCAGGGATATTTGGTTAAAAAGACGGCAGGCACTAGCGCTGGTAAGTTGTCTTCATATTTTCCTCCTTCTTCAATTTTGAATGGTGACATTCTCTCTTCATGTCCAATTACCTATGAAGTCTCTCCCCCAGCTCTGAACATTGGCCCCTTGGTTTCCTCCCCCCGGTCCTTTCTCCCTTCCCCACCTCCCCGGCAGACAAGGTCTGCCTTCCCCCCCCCTCCTCCCCTCCTCCCCCCTCACCTAATAGGGTTTCCTCTCCCGCGGCCTCTCCTAAGGTTCTACCCCCCTCTCACCATCTGTGCTCCCTCTCCTAAGGTTTTTCCCCCCTCTCACCATCCATGCTCCCTGTCCTCCTCCCTAAAATCCTCTGGCTCCCCTTCCTCCAACCCGAAGGGGTACACCTTGCAATCTAAATCTCTCTCCTTTTGTCAGGAAACCTCTAGTGGAGGTGTTTCCCTCGACCCTCCCCCAACAGTTCAGGTATGGAGGAAATCTCACATCTCAAAATAACAAGAGAAATAAACCATTGAAGTTTGCAGAGGCACACAAGCAACCATTAAACAAGATCTTAGAGC
>ML777124.1:89181-104549 GCA_009831015.1 Picea engelmannii
TCTTTGCCTTTCACAATTGTTAACATCTATGGTCCTTATTCTAATCACATATCATTATGAGAAGATCTAATCAATGCAGGAACCTTTGTGGATCCCTTTCTGATTGTTGGAGGGGACTTGAATTTCACTTTATCTCTGAGAGAAATTTGGGGCTCAAGCCCTAGGGTTGACAGATAGAGGGGTTTTTCTTCTTCCATCCTTGAAAGGCCGAGGCTAATCGACCTAGAACTTGTTAAATTGGTCCCCACCTAGAGAAATCTTAGGACAGGGGAAGAGGAGGTGGCGAAGCATTTGGACTGGTTCTTAGTATCGGAAGCATTTATCCAACTGGACTATAGATTCAAATCCACTGTGGAAGTGGGAGGAATGTCAGACCAATGGTCGATTACCCTGCTTTGGAATGCCCATCTGAATTCTCCCTTGGCCCCTTTGAAAGTTAGCAAAGTTTGGCTAGAAGAAGAGGACTTTAGGAAACTGGTTTCTGACAATTGGGTTAAGTTGAACCCTAAGAATCTCGTTCATATCATGAAGCAATTCGCATCCAGTATCAAAAATCTCAAGGATACCATCAAGAGATGGATTCCCATATGGAAAGCTTGAAGATCCAAATCCATTATGGAAACCGAAGAAAGACTCAAATCCCTTTACCGGATAATGGATGAAGGCCCTCTCTCCATTGCTCAATTGGAGGAGCTCAAGGAATTGGAAAATTTGAGACTTAAACGGTTGAAGGAGGAAGAACAAGAATGGAGATAGAAAAGAAATGAAATCTAGATTAAAGAAGGAGACAACAATACAAAATTATTCCATCAGTATGCCAATTACAGGAAGAATCTCAACTCAATTTGGGAAATCAAAGACGAGGATAATGTTTCGGTTAGCTCGTTCGTCGATAAATCGATAGTTGGGGTGAATCACTTCAAAAGCCTATTCTCCGCTCCTACATGATGTCCAATTAGGGAGATTTTTGAAGTGGTTAGTAACTTCCCCTTTATCATCGACAAAGAAATGAATATTTCCCTATCTACAGAAATATCGAAGGAGAAGCTCGGAGTATCCCTCTCCTCTATGCAAAATGGGAAAAGTAGAGGCCCTGATGGGTTTACTGTAGAATTCTACAAATCCTTCTATGATCTCCTTAAAGAATACCTTCTTCTGGCATCCAGGGAATCACAGTGAGAAGTTAAGATTTATGGGCCCCTCAACTCTACTTTTATCTGTCTAATTCCTAAAAAACAAGATGCAACCTCATTCGATGATTTTCATCCTATCTCTTGTTGTAATGCAATTTATAAGTTGATTTCTAAGATGATATCAAGATGGGTTAAAGCTATTATGAGTGAGATCATAGGGGAAGAACAGTTTGGCTTCCTTTACAACAAACAAATTCATGATGCCATTGCCATTTCTCAAGAAGTCCTTCACTCGGTCAAAAAAAGAAACCTTAAAGCGATAATCATTAAGCTGGACTTATCGAAAGCATATGACAGGGTGGACTGGAATTATCTACGTCTATCCCTCTTATAGCTGGGAATGAATGTAGCCTTAGTAAATTGGATAATGGGATGTGTCCAAAATGCCTCCTTTGTAGTTTTAATCAATGGGATGACATCTCCCTTTTTCAGATCCTCTCGAGGTCTCTGCCAAGGATGCCCCCTTTCTCCCTTTATTTTCATGTTAGTAGCATAGGCCCTAAGAATATTAATAAACAAGGCCTGGTCCGATGGATCCATGTGAGGAATCAAGGTAACAAAATCAGAATGTGTCTCCCATCTATTATTTGTTGATGACATCTTCATAGGGGTGAATGTTTCCTTACAGGATCTCTTATCCCTAAAGAACATCTTGAATAAGTTTTGAAAAGCTACAAGTATGTAGGTAAATTTGGAGAAATCCAATCTTATTATAAATCGATGCTCATAAGCATAGGAAGATTATTTTGCAAATTTATTCCCATCTCGAAGATGTCCATTGAGCGATGGTCTCAAATATGTAGGTTTCGTCCTAAAACATGACTGTTGTAAAAAGGAATATTGGGGATGGATTATTAAAAGAGTTAAAGATCAAATTATGGTGTGGGCTAATAGATTTTTATCCGGGGGAGGGCGGCTCGTCCTGGTAAAATTATTTTTGGAGAGTATACCAGTCTACTGGAATTCAATTGCAACAATACCTAGAGGAGTCCTGGATAAAATCCAAAAGGTATGTGCTCGATTCTTATGGAATGGTCAACAAGTTTCTCAAGGAATTCATCTCGCTTCATGACAGAGCATCGCGACTCCTAAAGAAGCAGGAGATTGTGGTCTCAAAGAAATCCAATCTTTTGCAAAAGCTTCGGCTGAGCAAAATATTTGGTGCATGACCCAAGGATCAACTTTGTGGGTTGGAATTCTAAATTCTAAGTATTTCCCATCCCGATCTATAGTTGAATGGTTCTGCTCCTCTCGAAAGTCCTCTAAAGGGACTATTGTATGGAAGGCATTGGTAGAGGCTTTCCCTTTGGTTGGAGAATGGACGGTCTGTCATATAGGGAACGCAAGGAATGTTAGGATTGGTATTGACCCATGGTTGGGCGCGGGATATTTGTACATACTTGCTCCTCCTCTGTTAAATATGTTACATGAAAGTAATATTTTTTCCATTCATGATGAAAGTACTGGTTTTCCTCATCCTCGAGGGCACCTGGAGTGGAAGAGAATCGATGCCCTAGACCTCCCCGATGATCTAAGAGACAAGTGGAACTCCTTCGTTAGACTTCTCTGTGAAAATTTCATCTCTTTGGAGGAGGAATCCGAAGATTCCCTCAAATGGTCCTGTAACCCAAAGTCTGGTTGCTACACAGTAAAACTTGGATATGAAGCTTGGATAGAAAGAAGATTGACAGTTCCCAACAAGTGGTGGTACAAACCCCTTTGGAAGTCCAACAACCCAACTAGATGTAAACTGACCCTATGGCTTTCCCTGAACAATAAATTGCTCACCTGGGGCATTGGCCAAAAAAGAGGATGGTGTGGACCAAATATATGCACGTTGTGCAAATCTGATTCATAATTGGTGACTCACTTGTTTATTTCTTTCCCTTATGCAGGACAAGTCTCGGGGATTATTGAAGGGAAGCTCAAATCTCAAGCAAACTGGAATAAATCCTCATTGGAAGACTGCTATAGATTTTGGATTCAAGACATATCAGTGGCCCTTTATGCAGGTCTGTCAAGCATTCTGGTCTCAAATTTGTGGTGGGATCGAAACAACATTGTCTTTAAAGATAATCCTATCCCCCCCCCGAAGTAACTGCAACCATCACATTGAGTATGGCTTCCGACTACAAGGAGGATCTGACTAAACAGATAACGCACAATCTTGTTCCTCCAAATCACTCCTTCTTGTGGGGATTCTTCGACAGAGCATGCAAGGATTATCCCCCTAAATGAGGAGTGGGAGTGGTTTTACATATCAGCACCACTCATTATATCCACATTAGATATGCGCCTGGGGGAGGTACTAACAACATAACCAAATTAATCGCCTTGTAGACCCTTCTGGAAGCTACCAAGGAAAAAGATGCCAGGGAATTACATGTTTATGGTGACTCCAAAATCATAATTGATTAGGCTAATGGAAGAGCATCCATTCAAAACCAGTATTTGGAAAACATTCTGAGGGAAAAGTGTCAAGCCTTTGAAATATTTCACTTCCACCACATCCTCGGAGAGATCAATACAAAGGCATATGCTCTCTCCAAAGAAGCATTACAACTCCCCACAGGAGCCTTTGGCTTTTATGAGTTTGACGACGATATTGAATTCGAAGTTATGGAATAATGACTGTAGCAACATCATTTTTTTGTATGTTTTATCAGCAATGAAGTACATGCATGTATATAGGAAGTATTAGGTAACAGTAATGAAACCGAAGCATAGTTCAGGAAAGGAGGGATAAAGGACGAGATAAATTTTTTGGATGACAGAACCTTTTTGAATGGATGATGTACAAGTCCACTAGTATAGACATATTAGAGTAGATGTATATGCTCAAAATAGCCTAGGTCTTATAGAAAGACCAGTTTTGAAGGATGATGTAAAATGTATATTTCTAATGGAATATAACATTTTTTTCCTTCTCGAAAAAAAAATGACATGTCATCTTCCATTTATTTTTTTCCCAAATTATGTGTATGAATCTCTCTTTCTAGTTTTATTAAGACCAATGAAACCACCTATTAAAACCATCAATCATGTCAATCTTTAATATTAATAAGGTCATATTCACAACCCAATTAAGGAAATTAATAAGATGATTTGGAAGATATTTTGGAGAAAATTTTGATTGACATTCCATTAGCCATAATAATACATGTTTTTTGTTTTACTTGTAGATGTTTCTCCTAGGAGGTTTCCCTAGTTATAAATAAAAAAATGTCACTTTATAACCCCAATTACCATTCATATCACTGTCCAATTAGGGAAAGAGAAAAAATGAAAATTAAAAAATTATTCATTTCACTCGCAACTTGGGTTGTAATTTGGGTGGTATATTCTCTAAAATCTTCTAGTGTTTCAGGTATGTGATAAAATTGAAAACTAAAGCATATTTTATAGTTTTTTTTTTCATTGCTAAGTTTGCGTAGGATTGTACTAAGTCTTTTTGCATTCAACTTATCCTCGCCATAAGTTGGAGAGCTTCTCTCCTAAGATACAAGTTATCTTAAGGTATAGAATTTCAAGCTTCATGGCAATTAATTCATGTGAAAATTGTTTTTTACTTGTGGAAAAGGAGTGACGTCTTACTTAATAAGAATGAACCTTATAAAATATTTTCATGGTTTAACATCTCCCTAGGCTTATCCTTGACGATCATTTTGCAAAGTGTAAGATATTGAAATATTGAAATGAGACATATCTAATAACTATTAGAGTTTTGTGAAAAAATACCTTGCACTATGAGTATGCCTTGCCTAGCCTAATCTATTTGATTCTATGAGTGACAAAGATCAAAAGACCGATCTCGGTAGGCCATGCTATCATGGAGAGGAGGAAAAGAAGGAAAAACTAACCTCCTATTTGGAATTACAAATACAATTCTTCAGCTTTGGCTTAGGAAACAATGTGTGAAATTTGATTGTCATGGAAGTTGAGCCCACATATATTGGGTGTGGGTGGGGGCCAACCTCCATTGGTTAAGATGATCCACTACCCAATTTCGACCTGCTCTTTTTAAAAACTTAATGACATCGTGTTTATGATTGGATTATCTTTATGTATAATATGCATGTTTTGGTAGATACGGTTGGTGAAGGATACTTTCGTGGATATATATATATATAACTTTTTAAAGTAAACATATCTCAAAGGGGGCAGAAACATATTTGGGTGTTGATGTCTTGTAGCTAGTACACCCAATTTGTGGCGGGCCATATATTGTTCTTTACAATATTTAATTGATATGATATGAGTGCGGTGAATGGTACATTTTTCAATATATCATCGCCACTATCTTTTGGTAATTTTATATTTTCAATTGGCTTATGTAATCATGAAACCAACTATATAAATTAAATAAATAATTATAACTAAATTATGGATATAGTTTATTTTATCAAACTTACTACTGAGAATGATCATTTGCATAGCATTTTACAAAATAACAAAATTGTAAGTTTATATTTAGTATAAAATTTTAGAGTGGATAAATACTTTATAATTGTTATTCATTGATATAATATTGAAAATGAAACAACTTGCATTACAACTTTTAGTATGAATGGGCTTAATAGTTAAGAATATGTGTTTCCTCCTAGGAGGTTACAAGTTCAAATCCAGAGGGGGGTAGGGTATGTATAACTCCGTAGACTTTAATAGTCAAATCGTTGTGTGGAGGGGGTCCCTTGTCCCACAAACAAGGGGGTCTCATACACCAATTTGGTGTTTGGCTTGGACGTGACCTTAAAATTTTATTATTWTTWTTWTTATTATTATTATAGGATTTATCTTGCAGGTCATTGGTCTTCCCCCTACTAACATGTTAGTCTTAAAACATTAATTAGTATACTTGTAACATCCTTCCTCCTATTGTTAGTATGCTTCATCGTCCAGTCTATACTAGGAGATCATTACAAATCGCAGCGAGTGACCCCTAAATCTCGATGTTCGTTAATGACCTCAATTCCCTAACTTTTAACCAAAGAATGATCAACTACAAGGGGCAACATTGTATGTTAATTTTCTTTCATTTCCTCCATGCCATCCACTTTATTCTCTTGATCAACTCCCAAGACTCTAAATTCATCTTCCACTAGTTCATTAGCCCTTTGGTCCCTTGATTTCTTAAAATCAGCATCTTTGATTTTTTTTTTATCAAGAGCCTCATAGACAAATGGCATACATTGGGTCATTGAGATATCAAATTCTTTGGAGTGCATCTCTCCCATACATGATCAACTTAACATGATTAAGGAGTTTCTTAGTAAGATCCATTTCAATGCACACTTGAGAGTTTGTTTTGAAAACAACCTTCTTTGCCTCCCTTACTAGCACTTTGCTAAATTTGGTCGTGAGAGTACTTCACACACCTTGTAGTCATGGGTTCATGAACTCCATACAAAGGGGATTGAAATCATTTCACTAGGAATGAACATGAGATAGAGAGGCAAAAATATTCTATGTTCTCTTATGGAGAACATTCTAAGCATATTTTGTGGATTCAAAATCACTCCAATAGAACAATATCCCAAACCCCTACATGTTTGCATGGTAATATCTTTGTTATTCTAGTAATTCAAGCCACCTTGGTTTAATTCAAATTCAAAAGGAATTTTTCATAAAAAATAAAGGACACCCCTCTTTGTTTAAGCATTTGATCAACTACTTCATCGAACATTGAATCTTCATCAAGAACATATTGAGCCTTAAATTGGTTCATTCTTCTCCATGTTGATATAGTTATCTTTCTTTGAGTCTCCTTGATCAAGTTTCAAGCCAATATATTCTTTCATGAGGGTTGGGTTGACATTCTTCTTAACTTTTCCTTTTCTTTGAATTCAATTTCCATTGTGTCTTCATCTTCATAACTTTGATTTCATAGAGAATTCATCCCAAGGCTTTCAAATTTCTTATTAGGAGGTTGTCTTCTATTCCTACTAGAGTGGACCTCATTACCCAGGGTTTTGATCATGTCATGCTTCCAATGGAGTTGCCCCATTTCCAAGCTAGACATTTTTTACTACAAATCAATAATGTCCCTTATCAAATGTTTTTTTCCTTCCATATTGTGGGGGCGATCAAAGGCTTCACTTAGCAATTATTGAGGCTCTAACAAGGGTGGGAAATCCCAAGGAGCTCCTCAGATTACCCATGCCTACCCCCACTCCATCCTCATCAATATTCTTAGTACCAATAACTAGATTTACAAAGATATATAATGTGCATGAGGGTCGTGAATCAATGAGCAATCATTGTCAATGTTGGTTAAGGGTATGAAATATTCAGAACACTCATTTCCTTCAACTTGTATTCCTTTCGTCTAATAGGATTTGGTGATTTTTGGTTCCCTCTCATTAATAATGTCACACCATAATGGATTCAAAATGATTTGGACATTATTTCCTCCATAGTCGTTTGTTATCCTAGTAAAATTGATGTTGGTTCTAGCATTCAAACCTCTATACGAAGATGTTCCTCCATTTGAGTTTATTCTAATTGACTATTTTATTTTTTTAGTCATCATATCTTTTTATGTCCCTTTGCTATCTTATTTAAGACTAATATCACATTATTACATTCAATGGATTTTTAGCACCACTTCATTGGATGGATTTCTACTCTTATTAAGAGGCTCTTAAAATTAATATAGAGTCGGTGTTCCATGCATTTGATTTGTTCATGCATCAACTATTCCATAAGAGGATTAAAATAATTTTAATTATGTGTGTGTGCATAGTCCTTGTGTTATAGGGTGGTTTCTTTGCATGAAATTAAGTCCTCATTAAGCTATCATTTCGAACCCACAGATCACCAAAGTTGTTCCCTCACTCCAAGTTGTGGGAATGAATGGCCTTAGGAAACATTTGTGGTTGCTACATGACACATGACTTACTAAACCCATACCTTCATGTGTGGAGATACTAGGGCCCATGTGTTATGTGTGTGTATGCACATGCGTGCATGCACATGTGTGCATGCACATTATACTCTTACCGTCAATTTATTTTTTTTTGTTGAAAAATATCATAATTTTATTTAAAAAAAAATTACATTCAAGAGAGGCTTTAGAGCATTCTTGTTTCCTTATGAGGAAACTATCTCATTAAAAACTCTAAATACCTATTTATTCCTTGACAAAGTCCAACAAAATATCAAGAAGTCTCTTCAATGCATATATATCTCTTTATAAGTAGATACCTCAAAAATTAAAACTAACAAGTCTTTTTGCGTATGTCTTAGAAAAAAAAGACCCCTTACACACACTCACACACACACACACACACACATATACCAATGTTTGTGTCAATTGTAACTTGACCTTTGGTAAATTATCAATAGTCTCATTCCTTTATGTGTTTTCTTCTAGGAGGTCGGGATTTAAATTCAGATGAGGATAGGGTATGTACACAAAGAAAATCTTTTATTCCACAAACAAAGGGATCTTATACACCAATTTGGTATGTGACTTGTAACCTTAAAATTAGATTATTATTATTATTATTATTATAAATTGTAAAGTAATAACTATAACTTTTATACTCTAAATTTAATATATATAACTGCTATACTTATTTAATTTAATAGAATAACTCAAATTAGTGTGAGTAATATTCTACCTTGCAAGAAGAGATGGGATAGTTCCATGAGTAAGAGTAAGGGGTGTGGGGTTTTGTCCCAACGTTGCTATGGCTATTAAAATGGATGATGGACATTGAACAAGATTCCAAATGAGTTGTAGAAAGAGAGTAGAGATGAAATACGATAGTGTCTGTATTCGTAAGATTTTAGTTAACAATGATGGCGACTGATTGATTGGCCTCCCACCATGATCTGTGATGATTAACTGCCGCTGCGCACTTAACTTCGTTTACATTCCGTGAAAGATGAGGATACCGTGTCGTCTGATTCATCATTCTTTTGTTGCTCTTTCCTCACCCACGAGGCTCCCACATGCTTTTGCCTATTTCTTATTTTATTTTAACAAGGAAAGCCCTTTCGCCCTCTGCTCCTTCTTTTTGACCGTTGCCGAAAGTGTGACTGATAGATGCTTCCGACACAGACTTTTAAAATAACCTTTCCTGAATTCGGCATCCAGATCTGTGTTGCTTCTCATTATCCGATTTGGGTTTGGTTGGGTTGGGTGCTCTCAATCCCAACGACACTTTTTCTCATCCATCCTTCTTCGGTTTTGGAATTGTTTTAAGCAGGTTAGTAGTTCATTCTCTGTTAAATTCTGCTTAAATTAATTGCATTTCAATGTATCTGGAATTTATTGAATCGTTGTTACTGTTACTACTGTTTCTCTTTGTATTCCCTCCCCTGCAGATTGCAGAGTGGTTAGGAGGATCACCTCAATTCTCTGATTTAGATTTGACTTGAAAATTGATCGTGAAGAATGGGTATGGGTATCTTTAGAACATTTCAGTCAGTTCTAAATGACCCCATCACCATCAGTATTACTGTATCCATTTCTGCTGTCAGTTTCCCAGGTTCTTCTGTTGTGTTGTATTTCCACCCCCTATAGACACGATAAGCTTACCATACCCACGAGTACCACCGATTGCCATATTCTTTAGAAACATCCCAACTGGAATTTTCTGGGTTATCCTTACAGATTAGGATTCATCTGTACCAATATTGTGGGAAGAAATGGAATTTCTTGGCCTATATGTGCATATTTGACCATACATTTTTCGGTACCATTCTTGAACACACGCACACACAGGGGAGTCGTCTGATTTGTTTGTGTGCAGTTAACTGTATATATTTCCTGTATGCATATACTCCTAACCCTCTTATGGAAAAAATTTGGCTGTATTTGTGCTGACTAGGAATTTTCCTCTTAGGAGTTTGTACAGTTTGTTCATGTGCGTTGAAGGGTTCATTTTCTGTGTTTATAGCAGAACAGTTGGTAAGGTTGTGTGAGTAGATCTAGGCAGTAACGTACAAAATACATTCTAAGGGTATTGAATGAAGCCACAGGTATATATGAAAGCATCAAGAAGTCCACGGCCAAGTTGCGGACTGTGCCATCGCCTTGAACCTTTTGTGGAATCAAAGTCCATTAAGCTGGAACGTTCAGCAGGTAGCTGCACGACCTTGGGATGTCGAAAACTGGACCGACTGGCGGGATGGGTAGGGGCCAGTGTGGCCTCTGCCTTTTTCGCATCACTAGAACGGTGCTCCTGTATCAATCTTAGCACAACCGATACCGAAGATGACGAGGAAGGCAAGGACATGCCCTTGATCCCCATAAAAGCTAATCATGTTGAAGAAGAACACAAGGCCAACAAGAATACCTTTTTCGGAAACAAGAGTGACACAGATGGGGAAGAGATGTTGCAAAATGCAGAAAATTCAGTATAGTATACCGTATAATTATTTGGCCCTGCATCGAAGAAATATGCTAGTTCTATTGCAGAATTTGGCATTCTTTAAATAACATTATAGAGAGATTTATCATTTGCCACTTTTCAATGGAACATTATGTGTAGTTTTGAGTATTTAAGAGTCGCTGCTACATGGATGACCTTTTCTGAATATTTGTTTGATTATTGAATGCTTAGTTCAAAGCCTGATCAAAGAAATTCTCCCTGTTTCAATCCAGAACTTAAAAATGGGCAACACACTCTAGCTCATTCCAATGTCTTCAGGCTCAATTTCATTCCAAAAGCCTGTAATGGCCTGCAACTGTCAGTTTTTATATTGTAATATTTCTTTTTTCTTGCTGAAAAGTAATATCTATAACATGAGATCTCCCGACTTTCATGTACCAGTTACGAATGAGATCCATTTCTCTTCATATAAGTGATTGAAGTGATCAATATTTTTGTTTTTCTTGAGAATTAAATTAGCTTTTGGAGATCTTCCGCAATCTCCTTCCCACGAATCACACTGCTTTCTAATTTTAAATTGAAAATTCAGAATAGTGATGCGACGCCATGTTTGTTGGATTGCTTTAGAACAAGGTCACTTGAATCTTGGAAACGGAAAATGGCGCACACGCAGTCTGCAGCATATGAACAAATTATGTCAAATTTTGGGGCTTTTTGTCCCCATTTCTGCTTCGGAAACATTTCAGATCACAGATGACCTCATCGTGATGCAGAACATAATGTTTTTATGGCGGTGGAAGTGCAGAGAAGGATAGCATCCTTAGTCTTCGTAACGGGGACAAGTCCGGCACTACCACTAATAAATTGAGTAGGCAAATTAGGCTAAAAACGTTAATATGATTTGAAGATTTTTTTTTTTTTTTTCTCTCTGGGATATTGGTTTAAATTTAAATTGTTAGATTAGTATATTGTAGTGATTATTTATATAATTCAAGTATTTCATGATTTTTTTTTTAACGAGCATGCTGAATTTATTTTTACATTCATAAATGAATTTTGAATAACAAAAAATATGATTTGTGTAAATTTATATCTAAATTCTGATGAAAATACTATTTAAAAAAAAAAGCTAAACAACTTCATTAAATTGAATAACAATTTATGTAAATATATATCAATATTTTTATATATAAACATGGATAAAGAGGAGAAATATTACAATCTATCAAACATTGGATTCTAAATATATCATGTTTCTCTTCGTACAATTAATTGATATCATTGACTGGGTATTAAATATATTGTGTTTCCCTTTGTATAATTAATGGATATGATTGATTAGGTAGTATAATAATTTAAATGCATTAAAATAATAAAGGATATAGTTTGTATAATTAATTGATATGATTGATTAAGTAGTATAATAATTTAAATGCATTAAAATAATAAATAATATAAGTTATGATATATAAATATTTCAGATCTAAAAATTATCAAACTTATATAATATTTATTATTTTATTGTGAAATGTATATTAATTACTTAATTTATATATATTCCAGTTTATATAATATTTTAATTTATAACTTTTTTTTATAATGCATATTAATTATCCAACCTAAATAAATATATTATACTTCTATTTTGTTTTTATTAACAAACCCAATGACCTAACCTAATTAATGTCTAAATCAACTCATACTAATTAATAACCTAACAAGGTTCTCACATAAAAATCTATGTACAGCTTGTCGTGTGTGTGCTAGCACTGGTCTCTTCGATTACCTTTGACAAATATTGTCTCAAAGGTTGATGCATATGTTGCCTACAGAATTTATGGTTAATGATGTATTTTGTAACATTTTGGTATTGTTATGGGAGTTTTCAGCAAGAGACACTCTCAAACAAAAAGTCAATGGTAAGTTGGGTTCAGGGACTCAATTTGAGGTATTCTCTGAATTATTTTCATTTCAAGTAATGTTGTATGATTGATCACTAGCTTATGATACCTTATAAACAATTCATGAGTGTGGTATCCTTGGCACAAAATTGAAATTGAGCTATGAGTTATGAAATTTCAATTAAGTTTTGTTATGCCAATGCTCAATTCATTGTCATATTATTTGAGATTGATATTTAATCAAGATATGTGTGTTTTTGTTTGTTATGTATGGATGGACATCTTCCATCCTATTGATCTCATTCACAAATGTATAAGCAAGAATAGGAAGTACACGTGTGTAATAACTTTAGATAGAAAGTATATAAATGACTAGGTGCATTGTACTTGCAACTATATTAAGTAGAGTTATATTTCAATTGTACCATGTGTCTTTCCCCTTTTTCTTAAATTATTTGCTAGTTTGTGTTGACTTATATGAAAGATTTTAAGGTAGTCTAAAAAATATTAATGAGATTTTTGGGAAAGAGAAAAGTATTCCTAAATGGGTAAATTTTTAACATGATGAGTATTTATATTTTGTAGAAGTCATATTTTATTTTTATGAGTATAATCATCTTCCTTAGAAAATGTGTTGGGTGTCAATTTTGATCTTTTCACTAGGCCCTTTCACCTCCATTTTTTCCTTACAAACCTTCACTTTTGCTTATGACCATCCATTTTCATCGTATAATGTGCACAAACAAGGTATAAGATGTCTTTTTGGAAAGAAACTCTTAAGTTTTCCTTGTAAATGATAATTAAAGTTAATTTTGCAATTGAATCCATGTAAATCAGTTATTATAGGAATAATTTTGTTTCATGAGTAATTACAGGAATTGATGGTTGATATAGTTCCGCTCATTCTAAGGAAGGATTTTCACTTGGAGGTGCTTCACCAATCTTTGGAGATGGTGAAATACCTATTTTACCCTCTCCATGTCACCCAACACCTAGCGGTCAATGATAGTCTCCAAGTCGTTATTACAGGAAATTTGAAGTCTATTATTACAGGAAATCTGCAGGTAGTTATTACGGGAAATCCGCAGTTCACACAAAGATTTGGAGATTTGATTCCATAAGTGAGGAATGAGGATCATCTTCTTAGAGAATCAAGGACCCAATTCAGAAGATCAAGGAACAACCATGACCAATGCTATAATGGAGATCTAAGCATATTTTATGTAATATGTTTTCTAAAAACAGATTGTATTGAGCAGTGATATTCATAGGTGATTTCTGGAGCGAGGAGGGTGAATCAACAAATTTAACAACATAGATTTTGTCGAGAACGTGCCCATTTAGTTGACACGGGAGACAGATTTCCCAAAAAGTACATTATGTGGGTTGTTCGAATGTTTATCTAAAACAAAATTTTCCAAAATTTCTTGTGGCGACCAATTTTCAAAATCACATGTTAAGGGTTGCGCCTAGACAAGGAACAAAAGTTGTTTTCAATATCCATAGATGAGGGCATAGAGATTAATTTCATATATATAAACAAGTTGAGCATATGTATAGGAGGTTCCATATATTTTATTGTCAAAGCATATGGTTGAAGACATTGTAATTGTTGATTTTGACATTGATGTTGAATACAAAGAAGTTCTAAATTTTTTGATGAATTAGATCTTTCACATAGTCCGAGTTTCCCTTAACAACATATTCCAGGAGGGCCCCCTAGTCTGTGTTGTCTTTCTGTAAGTGATTTTAGCAGTTTTGTTACATGCATGTTCTGCTTTGATTAACGATTGTTCCAGATCTAGATTTAAAGACAACAACTTGATTGATTTATCTTTCATCTACCATGGCATAAAAACAATCATCACACAAATATACTCAGAGTTGAACTATCCCTGCAATTCCTTTATGTATTTCTTATCAACTCATTTTCTATTGCAATTTACCTTTCATTCAACCTTTTGACTCACATTTCAAATTAACCCTTGTTGGTTTTCAAGCTTGGTTGACTAAAATAGAGTGTGTTTGCAAGTAAACACACTTTTACAATGAATGATTTACTTGTGCTCTAATTCCCTACCACTGACAGTTAAGTTTGAGTGATCATGGCCAAAAGAACCATTTTTGTTTGTGAGTTTGACGTTTCACTGCTTTGATTTTAGTAGGAGTTCTTATGCAATTTCAAGATTAGTTCTTCACATATTGTGCATGTCTCACAAATTTACTTACTAAATGTTGAGGAATCTAGACCACTAGATCAAGCCAACATGATGATGGTCATAATAGATTATGGGAGCCATTATATCAAATTATAATTAATTTTTCTTTGAAGTGATTTATTTGGTTTTAGATTAATTTTATTTGAAAAATTTATTGATCATAGCAATTAGTGAATAGTGATATAAGATTATGTTATGTTAATAGGGTGTAGTTTGAATGGTTGAGAAGAAAAATTGTTTCTTTTGGGTTCAAATCTCACTTTAAAACATATTTATTTTTAGTGAATAAAAAATCTAATTTACCCAAAGTATCATCCTCAAAATGAAAAGAAGTGCCTAATAATTTTTCTCAAAATACATATTATCAAAATCTGATTTACCCAAAATAACATCCTCAAAATAAAAAAAAGTACCTAATAAATTTTCCCAAAATATATATTATATTAAAAACAAATTATACCATAAATTAAAATATTTAAATAAAATATATCAAATTTTTATGATGATGATGATGATTAACGTCCACTAAGACCTAATTGGTCTATTGGACCTTAAGAGGGTAAGTGATTACTGTGATTCTTTAGAATTTTGTTTCTGTGCTCGAAAAGCATTAAGAGAAGGTTTCCAAGATCACCATACTTTTGTTGAGTTAAGAGGTTAGAAAGGTTGGTAGTGTGATCAATATTTTGAAAATGAGATCTAATATGGGTATAG
>ML777124.1:105664-163974 GCA_009831015.1 Picea engelmannii
TAATCATAATGGTCCTATAATTAGAGGGAATGTTTTTATCCCCATTTTTAAAAATAGGAACAATGAGGCTTTGCGTCCAGGGTTTAGGGAAGCCTTGCTTGACTGCTAAATTGAAGAGCTTGTGTATGTGAGGGATAAGGATTAGCCCTCCGATTTTAAAAATTTCAGCTTGGTAACCTTCAATGTCTTAAGACTTTCTAATTCTCTTAAATATTTTTCAAATCACATTATTCTTCCTTCCATTTTACATGTTCATTTACCTTTACTCTACTTTTACTTTTGAGGATTGAATAAAACTTCATATACCTATAGAATTGAGCCTCTTACTTTTATTTTTAAAATTGAAAATTATTTACATGTCCATTTACTTTTAATCTTACTTTTTACTTTTCACGATTGAATAAAACTTCATATATATATATATATAGAATTGAGAATTATTTACATGTTCTTTTACCTTTAATCTTACTTTTACTTTTCAGGATTGAATAAAACTTCATATACATATAGAATTGAGAATTGTTGAAATAATATATTTTTGGAATATAGGTAATAGGACATATATGAATAAATCTATGAGAATATGCGAATATGTTGTATTCACTTTCGGATTTTATATATTTTTAATTTTAGTTTAAAAAATTGTGGCAAATTGATTATATCCCATTTCAATTTTAATTAATAAACCAATAATATAATTGGTATGTTAGGTTTAAAATTAAAAAAATTGTGGCACATTAATTATGTCCTATTTTAATTAGGGAGGGAATAATATAGTTGGCATGCTAGGTTGTGAGCCTTTTATGTTGTACACCAAACAGTGAGAGTAAGTCCTTTAATATAGGGACGACCTTAAATCCTTTAATATAGGGACGAACTTATTAGGCAAAAGCAATCTGAATTTGGCATACGATTATATTATCTTCAAACGTACCAATACAACTATTCTATCTCCAAAGTAGACACCTTTAGATAAGTCTAATCACATAGTAAAATATCTTTGTAAGGGATGTGTAATTGTTAAGAGAAGTATTAAATTGTATAATTGAAAGAAGATGTGTAATTGTTAAGAGAAGTATTAAATTGTATAATTGAAAGAAGAAATTAATTATAGAGATTTACAATTTTATTTTTATTTTAAAATAATATTATTAGTTAATTGGGTTTAGTTAGTGTAGTTGTAGGATGGAGTCGTATCCATTCCATCAAGGTTGTATTTCTATTAATATATGTTTAGTTCATTATGAGTATATTATTGTAATTGTAAGTTGAAGAATCTAGGGAGTCCTCAATATCATCATTGAAATAAGGGAAGTACTTTATGAGTTTAAAGTTTAAGTGGGCCTAATGGTTAAGAAAATGTGTTTCCTCCTAAAAGGTCACAAGTTCAAATCCAAAGAGGGTAAGGTATGTATACCTCCTTATTTATCTCAAGTACCATCTTCTTAATGAGGAAAAGTAAGAAAAAAATTATGAAAATCTTAAACATAAAGGAAGAAGTTTGTCTAAAACTAATTTTATTTATCAATGTAACAAATATGTTGGGCTCTTTAAGGATGATTTGGATGTTAAATCTTAAATTCAAAAAACCTAACAAACAAAATGAATGAGATATTAGAATTTTCAAACCATTTTTTTTCTATCTACTTTATTTCATACTTGATTATATTGTTTTATTATTTCCTTTATTTGGGTTTAGTATATTATTAGTACTTGTCTATGGTCACGGATTATAGTAATTGTCTCGTGGTCAACTATCATTGATCGTGTATTACCTCGTCGGTTTTGCTACAATAATTGGTGCATTTTAGTGCATTTTGCAATGTCTTTGCCTACTATTTCATAAAAATTATTTATTTGTATTTTTTTTTTTTTAAATATTTTTAATATTTTACAAATATTAAAAATGGAATTTGTTATTGGTCGGATGTGATTGATGCGATTAAATAAGCTCGGTGGTAGGCGATTTTTCCTCACAATTGTCAGGTTTTTAAATTAATTTTAAAAGGGAAAAAAACTAAATTATTCTGTCACTACCACATCTCTCAGGCACTGCAGTTGATGTTGAAGCATTGCAGTGGATGGCTGAAGAAACACTGCCACATCTCTCAGACATTCCAGGCAAAGCATTGCAGTCGATACTTGAAGCAACCTCAAGCCAATATACTTTTTACCTCACTACATGTTCACCGCCTCGCCACCTGCTCACAGCCTCAGCCACCTGCTCACAGCCTCATCGCCTCCCCACTTCCATGCACAATTGTTATGATATATACTATTATATATTTGCATTAGCTCTCTTATTCATACCTACATATACAAGAATCAAATCAAAAGTATTACCTTACCAAAGATACATCGCCTCTATTGTGCTTAAAGTTGGAATCCTATGATCTAGTTTGAAGGAGTTGGAGCAAAAAACATAACCATTTAAACCAACACAGAGTGACACCGCCTCTGTTGTGCTCAACGTTGGAATCCTATGATCTAGTTTGAAGGAGTTGGAGAAAAAAACAGAACCATTTAAACCAACACACAACAACATCGCCTCTGTTGTGCTCAACGTTGGAATCATGTGATCTAGTTTGAAGGAGTTGGAGAAAGAAATAGAACCATCTAAACCAACACACATCGACAATGAAACTTTGCAAATTACAAGTAGGTACATTACTACAAGTATAAATTTTTTATAATTTTTTTCCCTTGAATTATTATTCATGAAATAACATTGAAGCACTTACAGAGTTGTGGTGGTTGGCCTAGATATATGATTAAGCCAAGCTTTGGAGCTATGCATTCCCAAGGAAGTAATATCACCCCATGAGTAGAAAAAGTAAGGAGGTTAAGGACTTGCAACTTTGAAAGCAAGTGTCCTTCCCTCTCAATGCTCGAGCATCTGATGCAATCCCAGGTAATCCTTTGGGATATCATCGAAGAAAGCATAATCAATTCAGTGAGCTTCAAGGAAATCGAATCCTCTGATACAAGAATAATAACCAATGTTTGTGGTCTTAATATCCTTGAATGTGTAGCTTAATAGCTTGGCTTTGGGCCGTTGGAATACATGAGAAATGGTGATGCTTTGGTCATTGAAGCGTTATACCTTTCCTGAGTTAATGAGGCAAAGTACCTACTCAAACAGGGAAGCGTGCTATCGACCTTGATTTCATTCGAGCATTAAGTGACCTCTCCATAATTTGATGCTTCTACCACGATTGAAACCCATGCCCTCTATGACCATCTCAGTATCAACAATTTGCTAGGTAAGTCAATTAGCAACCACACTTAGTCAATTTTCCTTCTGCAAATATTTTACACCATGCCTAGAGCTCATAAAACATTCTTACAAGGGTATTCTACCTTGTCTTCAAGTTGTTGCTCAAAGATGAGTGAAATTTAATTTTCTAAACTCCCCCCTTGCTCTCTCTTTGGTCGAGCAAGCAATTCATCCCCTCTCCCATACGGTTTTGGAAAGGTCAAATTCTAATTCATTTTGATTTCATCATGATACTACTTGAAACAAGACTGAAGATAATAGTAGATAGTTATGTCCTACAACGCCCTGCAATGACCAGAATCTAACAAATCAAGACGAGTCATTATGTCTCATCAAGACAGAAGTAATATTTTTCTAAAATCCCACTATTTCATGGGGGGTAAGGTTTCCAACTTAACCAAAAAGAATAAAAAGGTAAGGAGGAAGCCTAGGAAAGAAGAGATGGCTACAAACATCCATGTTGAAAGGAGAGCACACATTGGTTTTAGAGTTACGAGGACCGTAAGAGGCTTGAATCCATCTCTAATTTCTCAATTTTCAGAAAGTAAGAATCAACACACATGGTACTTACCTCAAAGGGTCCAAGAGACCGAAGAATGAGGTTATTGTTGGCAACAACTACCACCACAGTAAATATGTCTAATGGTTGATTGAAAAATCCCAGGGAGCGGTTTTGATCCCACTGCATTGCTTGCTTGCTTTGTTTCTCAAACAGACATGTGTGATATGTTCTCTGCTAGATGGTGGACGTGGCTATGGTGTTCTAACTATTGGTGGTCTAAACACATTGTTGGCAACAACTATCCGCTTCTCCAATGCAACGTATAGAAAGAGGATACATGTTTATTTTGATTTACTAATCATACGAGTTTTAAATGAACACTTTATCCTCAAATGGTTCAAATGATTAGGTTAATATACACTTTTCAATCTACAATACACAACTTTAGTTGACATTTTATAGCAAATATTTATGCTCTTCAAACAAATTTAATAAAATCCTAGATACACTAAATAATTTTGGAATTCTCGCTTACTTACAAGCATGACGTGCTCTACAATCCCTATCCAAATATGACAACGAATTGGTTGGGTCGAAGCAATTCATTGCGTACTGACTTGTATAATAATTCATTCTGATGAAATTGAAGGATCCTTTTAACTGTTGACATTGTTGCTCGGTAAATTTTGGCAAATGATCACCAAGTCTCTCTTTCATTGTAGAAGGGTAACTGCCCAAGGTTAGTGGATCCATAAACCTGGAATACATAAACTATTGGTTCGATTACATCAAAGTATTGTAAACCAAACCTATTAATATTATATAATAGTGGAAAATTTATGAACTTAATATGAGCCAAAAGAATATATAAGAATACAAACTGAAGTGCCTAATATATTGATGATTCTTAGAGACATACTATAAAATATTTATCTAAAAGTTTAATTGCTTTTTTTTTCCAACGGAAAAATTTCTCGATTATATTAAAATATAATGCGTTCTCTAGTGAGAGAAATTACAAAGCACTGCTGAGGAGACAAAACTTGTCAAATGATGCTTTCGCCTATAGTGGTCTCTCGACCAACAAAAAAATAAATTTCATACAAAAGAGAAAGGTCAAGTACAAAATGGTATGCCATATCTAGCAGACAATGTTCTTCAAAATAAAAGAAAAAAATGAAGATCTGTAGTAGCCTTCAAAAAATCAAAACAAGGAAGACTGTTAAGATGTGTTGAGAAGGTCTTAAAATAAAGATAGAAAATGTGGAGGGCCCTCATGGCCATATATCCATAGATTGTAAGTTATAATGCCCTCTCTTTTTTGTAGAGTTGCCTTAGATAGTTTGTCTACAGTTTTGTTGTGCTCACGATAGATATTAATTGCTTGGAGAGGTGTATTATACAATTTTGTATAGGGAGGGAGATATGAAACTTTTAATACGAGAATGTATCAAGTATCAAAGGAGAATAAATTTATCTAAGTATCAAAGGAGAATAACTTTATCCAAGCACAAACCTTTTTAAAATATATAAAGCATGGAGAGATTGGATGGATTCATATTTGATAATTCAAATTAAAATAAATCTACACCGATGAATATTTTAAAAATACAAAAACAATAATACCATCCTAGCATGAAATCAATCACTCTCTGAGCTACCTTTTGATCATCCAAAGATGTTGAATAAGGATAATTCCAGGTGCACAATAATGTAATCCCAATAAAACCCTTTTGCTCGACCTGCAAACATTTCAGAACTTTATCCTTGTTAATTATCCAAAATCCAGTTCATTTTATTTTCATTTCACAACTTTTCTCTACTTGTTAATAATCTAATTCATTTTATTTTCATTGAAGTGCGTGAAAGTGACAGAAACAATCGATGGGTAAATACATAATCATAAATGTAGAATGAGAAGATGAGGCACATGCATGCACTATTATCAAAATATGAGATAACATCAAAGCACATTGATATTCAAACCTATCTGCTAAGCAAGTCAAGGTAAGATTTACACATAAAGAGGTTTTATCCCTTGTAATACACCAAACATAAAATCAATATCTCTTTGGGGCAGCATTTTAGTTATTAAAAAATGCCCAATATCTCTCTGGGTTGCATTTTAGTTCTTCAAAAATGTTAAATTAACATAAGTCTAGGTACATAATAATGTAATCCCTCCAAACATTTCACTGCTTTGCATGCTACCTTAAAAGTTGTACATTTTTCTTAATTAAACTTCACTTCACATTCTAGGATTGTTCAATGCAATATTCCAAATGTAATATAATATGCATAACATAAATATTTAGCAAGCAATGGAAGAACAACAATGATATAGCTAGAACAATACCATAATAACGCCAGAATAACACCAGAAAGAGCACCTTTATTAATGATAGCAATGTTCACTTGCCTCTTAGAGGGGGAAACCTCCAACAGAACAAAGCTCTATTACAATAATGTCCCAAGACAAAAATATCCAATGCCTCCTACTCTTATTTATACTAATTATACCTTCTAAGGAAACTTCTAGAGGAATATCTTTCTAGAAGCGAAAGATTATATTAGGTCTTCTTACATTGACTTATTCTCCTTTATTTATTAGGCCTTATTAACTAATATCAATATTTATTACATAGAAAACATATCCTACTAACTAATGACCCATGAATAGGGGTTAGGATTGAATCCTAGCATTCCCTCCCCATTCAAAAGAATCCTTGTCCTCAAGGTTGAAGGTGTGGAAACTACTAGAGTATGGTCGTTGGTTCCCAAGTCGCATCCTCTGGTGATGTGTCCTTCCAATTGATCAGCACTTCCTTGATAGTTCTTCCATGCAATTGACGTTCATGGATATTGAGTACTGCTTATGGTTGGAGCCAAAGGGAGCCTTCTTCATCTAGTTCTGAAAGGATGGTTTGGAATCTGCAATTATATCCCACCACTTTCTTCAGGCAGGAAACATGGAACATTGGATAGATTTTGGAAGTAGTTGGAAGGGACAATTTGTAGGCCACTAAACCAACACGCTTGAGGATATGGTAGGGCCCATAAAACTTGGGTGCCAACTTGTGATGTCCTTGGGCTTTGAGAGATGTTTGTTTGTAAGGTTGGAGCCTGAGAAACACCTGATCACCTTCCTAAAAAACCATTTATGAACGATGTTTTTCCACGTATTTCTTCATGTGATTTTGGGCCATGTGGAGGTTATCCTTCAGAGCCTCTAGAGTGGTTGTTCGACCTTGCAACATTGTATAAATAGATTGGACCTTTGATGTGCCTGGAATATAGGTAGTGATTGTAGGTGGGAATTGGTCATACACTACTTTATATGGTTTCATTTTAGTGGTCGTATGATAGGAAGTATTGTACCACCATTCTGCCAAGGGGAGACATTGCACCCACTAGTGTTGTTTGTCCGAAGTGAAACACCGCAAGTAGGTTTCCAAACATTTTTTGAACACTCATGTTTGGTCGTCAGACTAGGGATGACAAGTTGTGCTCATGTTCAGTTGGGTTCCCTACAATTTAAACAACTTTTGCCAAAAAGTGCTGGTGAAAGTTGGGTCATGATCAGATACAATAGAGGTGGGCATACCATGTAACTTGAAAATATGATCAAGTACAACTTGTGCTACTATTCTTGGTGTGAAAGGGTGGGCTAAAGCACAAAAATGAGCATATGTGGAGAGGCGATCAACCACCACCATGATGACGGACTTGTTCCCAACTTTAGTAAGGCCTACTATAAATTCCATGGAGATGTTTGTCCACATAGAAGATGGAATTGCTAGGGGTTGTAGGGATCCTGGAGACTTGATATTTTCACCTTTATTACATTGGCACACCTCAAATTCGATGACAAAGAGAAGGATATCCTTCTTCATGCATGCCCATAAAAAAGAACGACGGGCACGAGCATAGGTATTTTGGAAGCCCGAGTGACCTGCAATAGCTGATGAGTGGAACTCATTTAAGAGCCTCGGATTAAGTGCAAAAGAGGGCAGTAGAACCATGCGATTCTTATATCGAAGAATATTGTCCTGCCAAGTGTAGTCGATGGGAGGATTAGGGTCTTACTGAAAGCGTTGAATTAACCTGGAGATAGTCGGGTGTGTGAGCCACTTGTGGGGTACTTCTTAAATCCAATCAAGGACCAGTAAGGATAAGGCAAAGAGGGTGTCCTCCTCCTCATGTTGTCTTGACAATGCATCAACTATTGTCTTTTCCCTTTTTATATATGATTTCATAATCATAACCCAACATTTTGGTCAGCCACTTGTTTTTTTTTTTTTTCCGGGGAGGATAATTGTTGCTCCAGAAAATACTTCAAACTATGGTGATCTGTTTTGATGTGAAAATGATGCCCCAAAAGATATGGCCACCATGTGTGCACCCCATGGAGAATGGCCATCATCTCTTTTTCATACATAGATTTTCCCAGATTGTGGCCACTCAACACTTGGCTAGTAAAGGCCAAAGGTCAACAATCTTGTGTGAGCACTACGCCTATACCCGTGCCAGAAGCATATGATTCCACCACGAAGTTTTTTTTGAAGTCGGGAGTGGCTAGGATAGGAGTAGTACACATGGCCTATTTTAACTCTATGAAGGCTTGCTCAACAACAAGTTTCCAATGAAATGCATTCTTCTTAAGAAGGTTGATCAAGGGCTTAGAATTTTTTCCATAATGGTGGAAAAATTTCCTGTAATAGCCTGTGAGACCGAGAAAACCCCTTAGGCGTTTTAAGGTTGTGGGTCACGACTACTCCTACATAGATTGTATATTTTTGGGGTCCACTTTTACGCCTTCTCGAACCACAATGTGTCCCAAGCATTCCACTTCACTGGATCCAAAGGAACATTTGGTATTTTTTACAAACAATTGGTTGTCTTGCAACAAGTGAAGGACTTTGTCCACATGAAGAAGGTGGCTATCCCAAGTGTGGTTGTAAATGAAGATGTCATCAAATAAAACCAGGACAAACTTTTGAAGGTAATGTTTCATTATTTTATTAATGAGACTTTGGAAGGTGGATGGGGCATTGCAAAAGCCAAAAGGCATGACCAAGAATTCATAATGTCCTTCATGAGTTCTAAAAGAAGTCTTCAGAATATCTGCCTCTTTCATCCTGATCTTGTTATAGCTAGAGAGAAGGTCTAATTTGGTGAAGAAATAAGGACCTTGGAGTTCATACAACAGATCATCAATGACAGGAATGGGAAACTTATCTTTGATGGTCAGTTTATTCAGGGCATGAAAATCGGGACACATGCGCCAAGTACCTTCTTTTATTATGCCCATCATCACAGGGGAAGAATATGGGTTGGTACTAGGCTGAATTACCCCCACCTCCAGTAATTCCTAGACCATATTTTTTATTTCATTTCTTTTTAGCAAATGGATACCTGTAGGAACAAACATTGGGGGGTTGACTTCCTAAAAAGAGAGGGATGCTATGAATATGCTCACCCATGGAAGGAGGTAAGTCTATTGGAACTTCAAATACCTTGGGGTACTTGTCCAAGATTAGTTGCAGGATAGGAGGGACTATAGGAGAGGCATGATTGATGACCTGGATGGCATGCAATTGAGAAATCACACCATGGTGGCATTTCTTCAACATTTTTTCCATCCTGTGAGAGCTTATTATTTCAGGAGAACCTGCTTGGAGACCTTGGAGAGTATAGGTGTGAACCTCTTGGTTGAAGCTCATATATAACTCTTGATAATCCATTGTGATTGGTCTGAGAGTGTGAATCCATTCCACACCCAATACTATATTATAACCCCCCATGGAAATAGAGAACATGTGGGTTTTCAGATGATAATTGCCCATTTTGAGATTGTCATTCTCACAGTAGCCCCCACACTTCATTGTACAACCATTAGCAATGAGAATATGAAAATTATAAACATGGAATAAAAAGCAATGGATCTCCTCAACAAGCTTGCGATGAATAAAATTATGGGTGCTACCACTATCAATCAACACCAAAACTAGCCTATGTTTGATGTATCCCTTGATATTTAATGTTTGTGGGGCTGAAATACTCGAGAGGGCATGAAGAGATATGACATGTTTTGATGGTTCGACAGGGGAGGAAACCAAATCTTCAACATGCACACTTTTTTGAGTATCTTCTGGGTTAGGAGCCTCATTTGATGGTATGTCTTCATACAAAGAGCAATTTGATGTATCAATTTGGAAAAAGTTGTGTTCCCTACATTTATGTCCTGGTGAATACTTTTCATCACAGTAATAACAAAGTCCTTTCCTACGACGCCCTGCCATTTCTGTTGGAGATTCATTTTGTTGATTAAGGTTGGTTGTCATTGATGTCAACGCTTGAAGAAAGCCCCGTAGCACAAAGTTTTGGGTAATGGACCCAATATTGTTTGATGTAAAGATGACTCATTATTGTCTTGTCATGTTTGATAAGAAGTAAATATGGATGAACTCCAAAGTGGTCCCATTATGGTGAAATCCCTCATGGGAAGACACTTTGCAGAGTGAGAGAACCCATGCTTAATTGTGGAATAATGAGATGAAGGACAATGAATTTGTCAGTGAAACTATCCTAGATGCATAGTGCTTTTCATGCCATTTTCGGTGGTATGTGGAACGTCACATAACTCCTCACAGTTAGAGAGTTATGACCATATGAAGTTGGAGAACCCCTCATAAGTCTTATAGAATCCCCCAAGGGTCAAAGTGCTTTGCAAAAGAAATTATTTTAAATGAAGAAGCCTTAAAATAAGGAAAGTGTAAGGCTACATGAAGATATAAATAAGAGGCAAAGATCACTCATAAAACACACACTTGTACATATTGTATATCTATTTTCTTGTGTAAAGCTTCTTGTAAATACTTGTGGATACATCTAAAGGGGAGAACGTCTGAGGTAGAACGAAGGATTGACGACGAAATTCTCGGAATTACAATGAATATAAAAAAACCCTATTTTCTGAGGTGTACGAGGGTTGTCTGTGTATAGGGTGTGTACAGTACATGGGTTGTCTGTGTATAGGGAGCGTACATGTTGATAAAGTCATGGAAACTTGAGAAGATGAAGATGCAGAGGTTCTAGATTCTGAGATCAAGCTCCCAAGAAGGTTGGAGCCTGCATCCAGTTGCATCTGGAAAACAAAGGAAGTTGGTGCTTCCAATGAATGTAATTATTCAAGACATATAAGAAAAAACATTCCTTGGTTTTCTCCCGATTTGGGTTTCCACGTAAAACATTGGTGTACTATGTATGTGTGTAATTGTTCATTTCTTATTGATCATTATTGGATAATAATTCTACATTGATATAACACTTGGATTATTTGGATAAAAAGGATTGATTGCGCTATTATTGATTCACCCCCCCCCCCTCTCAGTAATCCAACAATTGGTATCAGAGTAGGTTCCTTCAGAAATCAGTTTCACCACTAAAAGGTAGATCATGGAGAGTACCAACTTGTATAAAAATGGAATACCACAGTTTGATGGACATAAGTATGCTTTTTGGAGCATAAGGATGAAGACATATATACAGGCACAGGGATTTCAAGTTTGGCAATCAATTGTACATGGATACACAACACCAACAATTCCACCAACAAATGACAAAGCAGTGAAACTCGATGAGAATAATTCCAAAGCCACAAATGCACTTTTGAATGGTCTCAGTGATACGATATTCACCAAAGTTGCACATTGTAAATCCGCTAAAGAGATTTGGGACAAGCTTCGAAATATTTATGAAGGAGATACAAAAGTCAAAGCAACAAAGCTTCAAACTTATAGAGGTCAGTTCGAACAACTAAAAATGAAGGAAGATGATAATATTGCAGCCTACTTCTTACGAGTCGATGAAACAATGAATGCAATCATAGGATTGGGAGAAGAAATCGAAGAATATGTAATTGTTCAAAAGATACTAAGATATATTCCTATGAGATTTAACCCTAAGATATCAACACTAGAAGAAAGATCGGATCTAACTCAATAAGCATGGACAAACTGCATGGAATCTTCACAGCATATGAAATCAAAACTGAACCGGAAAATCCAGATGTAAAAGAAGCATCCTTCAAAGCATCCAAAATATTAAAGCAAAATAAAAAAACAACAACAAGAATATAGCAACAACAGTGACGTCTCGAAAGATGATGAAGAAGTGGCCAACTTAGTTAAAAGACTGAACAAGGGAACCGACGGTAGGTATAGAGGTAAGCTTCCTTTAATTTGTTTTAATTTTGATGGTATTGGTCATTTTGATAACAAATGTCCTCATAAGAAAAAGAGAAATGATGAAGGTTACTCAAAAGGGAAACACACATATAAAGGAAAAATAACTACAAAGAAAGTTTTCAAGAAAATCTTATGCACCAAAGAAGACATCTCGTGATCAGATGAAGATGAAGTCAGTGACAGTGAGACAAGAAGAGTTCTATTCATGGCAGTAAAAGACTCTGACAAAGAAGACTCTGAAGAAGAATATGAAGAAGTCGAAGAATAATTCGAAGAAGAAATTGAAGAGGTAGAAGTTGAATTTTGAGAAGAATTAATGTGTGCCATAGAAGTTATTAGAAGAGAAAAGAAGAAGAAGAAGAAACTACAAGCAGAACTAGATAAGAAAGAAGACACTCAAGAACTAGAACAAATTATCACAACATTGAAGGTTCAAATAGAATAAGCTAAAAGAATTGAAGAAGCACTCAAAGAACAGCTAGAAGATAAGGACAAGATCATTGGAAACTTGGAAGCAGAGATTGTCACATTAAGAAAGGATATTCAAAAGAAAAATATGCATAATAGATCAAAAGTTTTGGATGACATTATTAGCAGTCAAAAATCTCATTTTGACAAGACCGGACTTGGATACAATCAGACAAAAAAGAGATCGAGCTCCAAAACAACAGAGCAAGAAACATATCCAAAAAGATATGCAGAAGCAATCAAAGGGGATAGGAAGATATACAAAGAAGATTACATGGACACTCCTCCACCAAGAAGATTCAGATTTCAAAATCAACAATCGATAGATAGGCCTCAAGAAGAAGAAGGATTCACAAGAGAACCTCCTTTCAGAAGATCCTCAACTCCCAAGTATCAAACTATACTCTTTGTTTTATGTTATGCATGTAATAATTTTGGACATAAAGTTGTGAATTGCATCAGGTTACAACAAGTTTGAATCTTTGAGCAATGAAGTGGAATGTTACAAATGTAATAATTTTGGAAACGTGGCCAAAGAGTTCAAAATGACAGTCCTTCCTAAAGAACCTCAACGGAATAACAAGAGTCACAAACATGAACCACAGAAAATGACATGTATAAGAAAGCAAGATCAGTATAGCAATGAAGAATACACACTCGCTCTACAAGTCGAGCAGAAGAAACGTGGTTGGTATGCTTACAATGGGTGTTCAAAACACATTACAGGTGATAGAGACAAGTTTCTTACATTTCTAAAGGAAAGAGATGGATCAGTATCCTTCGGAAATGACGATTCAACCAAAATCATTGGAAAAGGCATAGTTCGAATTGGGAACAAGAATGAAAAGGCAGAAAACATTCTACTAGTAGAAGATATGAAACATAATATTCTAAGTCTGAGTCAAATGTGTGACCAAGGTCATAATGTTACTTTCGATTCACAAAAGTGTGAGATAATAAAATAAGGTTCAGGGAAATTGGTTGCTACAACTGCAAGAACTTCAAGAAACATATATGTGTTAAGTGAAATTGGAAATGAAAAGTGTTGTCTAGGAAAGGAAGATGAAAGTTGTCTATGGCATAGAAGAATGGGTCACATACATTTTGATAACCTTGTCAAAGTTAGCAAAAGATAATAAGTCATAGAAATTCCCTAGATCACGAAACCAACCAACACTTTATGTAAGCATTGTCAACAAGGAAAGCAAACAAAGACCAGGTTCAAATCAAAGGAATATTCAACGACAAGACCACTGGAAATTGTGCATACTAATTTAGTTGGACCAACTAAAACAAAGGGCTTAAAAGGTGAGAAATATTTTATGTTATTAGTTGATGATTATACAAGAATGACTGCAGTTTGTTTTCTCAAGAATAAGTCAGAAGCTTTTGAAAACTTCAAGATCTAGAAGGAAATGGTTGAAAATGAAATGGATTCAAAAATCAAATTCTTGATATTTGATAATGGATGAGAGTTTACCTCAAAGGAATTTATGTACTATTGCAACAATCTGGAATAAAAAGGCAATTCTCCGTTGCTAGGACACCTCAACAGAATGGAGTTGTTGAAAGAAACAACAGGAAAGTATAGGAAATGGCTTGAACAATGCTAATGGATTCAAAATTGACAGACATTTTTTGGACACGGGCAGTGCATACAACAGTTCACATTCAAAACAGAGTAATTCTCAGAAACAACACTGGCAAAAATCCTTACGAACTATGGAAAGGAAGACCAACAAATGTAAAGCACTTCAGATTTTTTGGAAGCAAATGCTATATCAAGAGATAATATGGTGGAATGGGAAAGTTTGACTCTCGCATGGACAAAGGAGTACTTGTTGGTTACTCAAGTACAAGGAAAGCATACAAGTGTTACAATCTAATATTGAACAAAGTTGTGGAAAGCATCAACGTAACAATTGATGAAACAAGCAGACCATAATCAAAGGAAGAAAATGAATCAATAAAATAACCCTTAGAGAAGAAGTAGAAAATGAAAAACAAGTAGAAGAGGAAGATGAAGAGAATCCAACAGAAGCAAAAGAGCAAGTTCAACAAGTGTCTCCAAAGACACCCACTAAACAAGTACAAAAGAATCATCCTTCAGATCAGATTATCGGAAATGAAGATGCAGGATTTGAGACTAGAAGAAGAATCCGTTCACCAGAACAAACACACCTAGCACTCTTATCTACAATTGAACCAAATTGTTTTGAAGAAGCCAACAAGGATGAATTTTGGAAAAAGGCCATGGCTGAAGAATTGGATCAAATAGAGAAAAATGACACTTGGGAATTGGTTCCAAGATCAAAGAATAAAAATGTGATCGACACAAAATGGGTTTTCAGGAATAAATTGAATGAAGATGGACAGGTTACAAGGAACAAAGCTAAATTGGTATGTAAAGGATATGCATAGGTTGAAGGAATCAACTTTGAAGAGACATTTTCCTCAGTTGCCAGAATGGAAGTAATCCGTTTGCTTTTAGCTTATGCATTCTCCAAAAATATTAAAATGTATCAGATGGACATAAAATCATCTTTTCTGAATGGGGAACTTGAAGAAGAAATCTACATTGAACAACCAAAAGGATTTCAGTTGTCAGAGAACATAGATTATGTGTGTAAATTAAATAAGGCCTTGTATGGTCTAAAACAGGATCCTAGAGAATAGTACTCTAGACTGGATAAGTATCTGCAGCAGGCAGAGTTCAGAAAAGGAAGTGCAGACAACAACCTCTACATCAAGGTAAGTCAAGGTAATATTTTATTAATTGAAGTTTATGTTAATGATATTATTTTTGGTAGTGATGATGACAGGTTAAGCCAAAAATTTGCAAAAGATATGCAGAATGAATTTGAAATGTCGTTACTTGGAGAACTATCATTCTTTCTGGGACTTCAGATACGTCAAAGAAACCAAGGAATTTTTATTTCTCAAACCAAGTATATCAGAGAAATTCTAAAGAGGTTCAAAATGGAAGATTGCAAACCAGTTATCACTCCCATGCAAACCCGTTGCAAGTTGAGAAAAGATGATGATTCAAAGTCTACAGATCAGAGGCAATATAGGTCAATGATTGACATCCTACTATATGTGACAACATCCAGACTAGATGTAATGTAGGCAGTTGGACAGGTGGCATGATTTCAAGCAACACCAAAGGAATCACATGTATTAGCAGTGAAGAGGATTTTCAGATATCTCAAAGGAACATAAGAGTTTGGATTATGGTATTAAAAAGGAAAGGATCTATCACTTATTGCCTACACAGATGCAGATTGGGAAGGTTTTATTGATGACCAACGAAGCACCAGTGGAGCATCGTTCTACTTAGGTGAGTGTTTAGTATCATGGATAAGCAAGAAACAATCATATGTATCTTTATCTACAGCCGAGGCAGAGTATATTGCGGTAGCATCATGTTGTACACAGGTTCTTTGGATGAAACAAACTCTGACAAATATACAGGTTGAGTATGATGAGCCCATTCCAATCTATTGTGATAATACAGGCACCATTAGTATCTCGAAGAACCCGGTGATGCACTCCAAGACGAAGCACATTCCAATCAAGTATCACTTTCTACGGGAGCAGGTTGCGGAAAAAAACATCAGAGTTGAGTATGTGGGCGCAAAAGAACAAGTGGCAGACATATTTACAAAACCACTTCCACGGGAAGCCTTTGAATATATTCGCCAGAGACTTGGAGTTATTTATACTCCAAAATGAATGCTTTTTGAATTATTATATTATATGTCTTAGATTTACATGAGGAAGCACCATAAGAGGACAGTTCAATCAGGGGGAGCAACCCCGGATGGAAAGATACCTTTTCCATTGATGAAAAAGGGGGAGAGTTTTATCATATGCAAAGGACAGAGGCATGGTTCCAGGGGGATCATATTTATTAGATACAAAGGATAAAGGCATGGTTCCAGGGGGAGCAGATTTATCAGATACAGATGACAGAGGCATGGTACCAGGGGGAGCATGAGTGATATGATTTCAGTATTGCATCAGAGTGTTTCCATCAATGCCAAAGGGGGAGATTGTTGATTAAGGTTGGTTGTCATTGATGTCAACCCTTGAAGAAAGCCCCATAGCACAAAGGTTTGGGTAATGGACCCAAGATTGTTTGATGTAAAGATGACTCATTATTGTCTTGTCATGGTTGATAAGAAGTAAAGATGGATGAACTCCAAAGTGGTCCCCTTATGGTGAAATCCCTCACGGGAAGACACTTTGCGGAGTGAGAGAACTCATGCTTAATTATGGAATAATAAGATGAAGTACATTGAATTTGTTAGTGAAACTATCCTAGCTGCATAGTGCTTGCCATGCCATTTTCGGTGGTATGTGGAACGTTACATAACTCCTCACGATTAGATATTTATGACCATATGAAGTTGGAGAGCCCCTCATAAGTCTTATAGAAGCCCCCAAGGGTCAAAGTGATTTGCAAAAGAAATTATTTTAAATGAAGAAGCCCTAAAATAAGGAAAGTGTAAGGCTACATGGAGATATAAATAAGAGGCAAAGCTCACTCATAAAACACACACTTGTACATATTGTATATCTATTTTATTGTATAAAGATTCTTGTAAATACTTGTGGACACATCTAAAGTGGCGAACGTCTCAGGTAACACGAAGGATTGACGACGAAATTCTTGAATTACAACGAATACAAAAAAACCCTATTTTCTGATGTGTACGCAGGTTGTCTGTGTATAGGATGCGTACACGCGGGTTGTCTATGTATAGGGTGCGTACAATATGTGGGATGTCTGTGTATAGGGAGCGTACATGTTGATAAAGTCATGGAAACTTGAGAAGATGAAGATGTAGAGGTTCTAGATTCTGAGATCAAGCTCCCGGAAAGGTCTAAAGTGCTCAGATGCATCAGATCCATCCATTGGTTTAAAAGGTATGTCTTATTTCTATGAATAGTTGTATTTTGATGTATGCATGAGGAATGGCAATGGAGATTTGAGGATTCTCCCTAGAGAGACCAATGGCTACATGGGATCTTCTGCATAATTCAGATCTACAGAAATACAGTTCTGGTATATTTATCATTGATACTTCTTGTGAGACACATCTTGTATTTCTTGGCATATGGATAAGGGTTTATATGGTACATGGTTGAGATCTTGTATTTGTGTAGTAGTTGATGTATTGAGGGGATGAATATCAGAAAGGGTTTGATGACTAAGATCATGTGAGGGATATAATACTTGTTCATGATTACACACACCTATGTGGCACATGACTAGAGAGAGACATATTTGCCTTGAGTAAAGGTTATGTATGAGGATGCATACACAAGGTACACTTACAATCTGGATACAATGACAAGTTACAGATCTATGTGAAAGATGTTACAGAGGGTCAGAAGTTTTCAAGAAAAAGGAAACCCTAGTTTTTAGAAGGAATACACAGGCTGCATAACAGTTTGGTAGTGTACATACACGGGATGCATAACAGATAGGGCGTGTACATACGCGGGCTGCAGGACTACAGGTCGCGTATATTTTGTATTTTTGTAGATACATGTTCATTTCAGGTACAGATTGATTACAAGGTAGTTGTACATATTGGATACAGATCAGTGGTACAGGTTGATACAGTTGTACGACAACATATCTCACAGTGACAGGTTGACAGTGGTTCCATCATTCTACTTATACTTCATAGCGGTTGGACGGGGAAAGGATAGGTGGTTGTAGCCACCTTCCGGTTGTAGCTGGAGAACACAGGGGGTTGTAGCCTCCTTCTAGTTGTAGCTAGAGATTTGGGGAGTTGGAGTTTCCCTCAGGTTGTAGCCTCCATCCAGTTGCAACTGGAAAACAAAGGAAGTTGGTGCTTCCAATGAATGTAATTCTTAAAGACATATAAGAAAAAACATTCTGTGGTTTTCTCCCGATTTGGGTTTCCACGTAAAACACTGGTGTACTGTGTATGTGTGTAATTGTTCATTTCTTATTGCTCATTATTGGATAATAATTCTACATTGATATAACACTTGGATTATTTGGATAAAAAGGATTGATTGTGCTATTACTGATTCACCCCCCCTCTCAGTAATCCAACACCTTTTGGACCTTCAAGGTTTGTGTTGGAGTTGGGTTAGCCCTGAGGCAAGTATGGTTGGGGAAAGTAGCCTTCAGGTGTGGAGCCTAAAGGATGGTCTCAACTTCCTGTGCTAACTGGAATGCCTGCAACCAAGTAGTAGGATGATGCATGCTCACATGAGACATGATGGCTTATTTTAAGCCACTGATAAAACATTGAAGGTAAAATTCATTAGATAAGCCCTCGTTTCGGATAATGATCTAGATGGATATTGGTGGCCACCCACCTATTCCAACTGGCTCCTCTTGTCATTTTTTAGCTTAACACGTTCTTATGTACTTCTTTGTAATTGTGGGTTCTACACTTCTGAGGTTGTCTAAATCCCTACACATCTTCTAGGTGAATATTGGTGGCCTCTCACGTAATCCAACTGGCTTATTTTGTATGTTTTCATGTCAGGACATCTTATTGTACTTCCAGGGCCATTTTGGAGCCCTAAATGATGTTTTTTTTTGTCTCGCCACAGTCAAACTGTAGATAAAGTCAAATTTTGACGATGTAATGTGAATTTCTCTAAAATACCTTTCCAACGGGCTATCCCGCACCTAAAACGGAGGTCGTATGCACAAGTTATGACCCCGAGAAGTTGAGGTACCAAATTACCCATAAGGGTCCACATGAATTTTGGCGTTTCACCTCCTAGGGTTAGGTTTTTAGATGTCTAGGGTTTTGGCATTCATGAGTAATATAAAAAAGGCCTCTAGAGCCTCATTGTAATCATTTTTCTCAGATGGATGTGGTTAGTGGCCACATCTCTTCTCAAATATAAATATCACCATTCGAGCAAGTGTTTCAGTTACGCAGTTTTACAGTTTCAACCTATTTCATTTATTCAATAGAAGATATTGTTCATTGGATATTTGTGTTGTTTTTCATATCTCTGTGTTTATTGTATTCAATCTGTAAATCTAGATTAGTGGTATCAGAGCGGTCTGCTCTTCATTTATTTTTCTTCGTGCATGTCCCCGACAAGATATGGCTACAATAAGTTGGGACTTGAACCAGTAGAGTTGTTGCAATATCGGTCACGCCGAGCCTGAAAAAAACCCATGGGAGACGAAAATAAATATTATGGAGCAGGAGATCCTTTTAAAATGTTGCTCGAGGAATCCCTTGTGCGACAAAGGAACGAAATGATGGACAACTTTGCACAGATCCTTCTGCAGTTGCCAATAGGAGAAGCATCTTCATCAAGCGACCATGCAACCCCCTTCAAAGTACAAGTAAATTTTGATATTCCATTATTTGAAGGACTGGTAGATGTGGATGTTGTAGATAAATGGTTGAATCTTCTCGAAGGGTATTTTTTGTTCCACAATTTTTTTGATAGGGAAAATATTACTTTTGCACTCCTCAAGGCCAACCCCATGTTAAGGATTGGTGGGACACTTAATCTGAGAAAAGGGCCATAGAGGAATCTGAAATATTTGTGGTTTCCCCTACATGGGATTCCTTCCAAGATTCCATTAAAGAACAGTACTACCCTGTTGGAAGCTACGAGGACCAGTACACCAGATGGACCACTCTACGTCAAGAAAGGGACCAGACAGTACCCGATTTCACCAATATTTTCCATACCCTATGCACCAAACTGGGTATCAAAGGCTCTGAGTGACATATGGTGCTCAAATACCATGGTTGTTTGCTTAGATACAGTCAAACAGAAATGGGGCTTCTGGATGTCACCTCATTGGGTACAACTTATAGATACACTATCAAGATCGAGCATAAATTTAAAAAGAAGAGGTGAGAGTTTGGATCTATAAACTCCTCACAATCGAAGCAAGGCAAAGGCGGCCCAAACCCACACAATAAGGGACAGAGAAAATATGGTCACTCTCAGGACAACCAGTCCAAGCCATAACACAAGAAGGGTAATGAGAAGACGAAGAAGGACACGAGGAAATGGTGTGAGTACCATAAAATCCCTTGGCACAACACTCAATAATGTCGCTCCAAGTAGTCACGTGTGGTCCAGCTGAAGGATTCTGAGTTAGAGGTTGATTATGATTATGAATCAAATCCCAAAGGAGGGAAGCAAATTATTGATGTTGAACCCAGTGCCACTTTCGCTACCACCAAATTTCGACCAAGCGAACCAGAAGAACCAGAGGAAGGGGAAAACCTCTTTCACTCACAGATGTGGGTAAAGTGGGCTCTTATTCATTTCATTATTGATAGAAGTAGTCAGAAGAGCCTTATTTCAGAAGAGGTCGTCAAGCGGTTGGACTTGCCGATGACACCACACCCGCAAACCTACACCATCAACTTGATCGCCAAGGAAGAGATCTTTGTGTCAGCCAACAGTGTCATTTTCCCTATGACATCAAGCCTTTCAAAGATGAGGTATTGTGTGATAATTCTCCTCTTGAATTTTGTGATGTTCTTTTAGTACAACCATATTTGTGGAAGTGTCATGCTATGTATGAGTCTAGACCCCGTAGTGTTATTATTACTTTGGGTAGACAATTGTACAGGATACCAGAGGTAGCGCCACCTACCGCTATTTCTTTAATCTTTGTTAAGCACAGTAAGGTCATTTCACAGACCGAGAAGTTTGTCTTCTTTGTGATCTATGATCACAGTAAGCAGAAGGTCTCCGCCACATTCATGGCCTATACACAGAGCCTCTCTTTACAGTAGAAGCAAGTGGACAAGATTGTGGAAGAGTGCAGAGACATATTCTCCTCACCTACCGAGGTACCGATGCACTCCCAAGTCAAGCATCTAATTGATCTGACTCCTGGTGCACCTCTTTCTAATGGACCAACCTATCGTCGCTCGCTGATGGAAAATGACGAAATCATGCGACATATCCAAGAGCTTCTTCAAAAGGGGCACATCAAACCCATCTCCTCCCCTTGCGGAAGCCTGATTGTACTGGTGCAGAAGAAGGACGGGACTTGGAGACTCTGCATTGGTTATAGAGCCTTAAACAAAATCACAGTCAAGAACCGGTACCCAATTCCCAGGATTGATGACCTTCTTAACCAACTCAAGGAGGCAAATTTCTTTAGCAATATTGACCTAAAGTCTAGCTACAACTAGGTTCCCATCAAACCAAATGATGTATGGAAGACAACCTTCAAATATAAAGAAGGTCTCTTCGAATGGTTGGTCATGCCCTTTGGCTTAACAAATGTACCAGCCACTTTCATGAGGTTGATGGATGATGTATTGAGACCCTTCACTAACTCTTTTTTGGTGGTATATTTGGATGATATCCTCAAATTCAACAAAACTTGGGAGGGGCACATGCAACATATTTAGCAGGTTTTGAGCACTCTACAACAGCACAAGCTATATGCCAACTTGGAAAAATGCTCCTTTGGCATGAACAAGGTCCAATACTTGGGATACATTGTGGATGGGAATGGGGTACATGTTGATCCAGCTAAGATCAAAGTCATCCGTGACTGGCCAGCCCCAACCACACTAACCGAGCTTCAGAGCTTCTTGGGACTTTCCAACTTCTACTGACAATTCATGTTGGGATTCTCCCATATTGCATGGGCCCTCAGCCAGGTGGCCAAGGGTGGTGGCAGGGAAACGTTTGTGTGGGGGAAGGAACAAAAATGAGCATTCGATGATCTGAATCATCTCTTGTGCTCAACTCCAATACTCTCCTTTCCCGATCTGCAACAACCGTTCAATATTGAGACAGATGCATCTAACTATGTTGTAGGCGCATTTCTCACTCGGAACGGTCATCTGGTGGAATACCATAGTGAGACACTCTCAAATATTGTCTGTAAATACCCCACCTATGACAAGGAAATCTATTCCATTGTACAAGACTATCGTCAATGGAAACATTACATTCTGGGAAAGGAGACGATCATCCACACTAATCACAAGCCTATGCAGTTCATACAGACACAAGGGAAATTGTAGAACGACCGCCATCAGAAATGTTCCACCTACCTTCAACAGTTCCATATCAACATCAAGTATAAGACAGGGATCTCAAATCATGTTGTTTATTGCCTCAATCGACCTCATGTGGTTTCACTCACCACTGTGCTCCATTCCTATGAACATGAGGCATCTGAGTGGCCCCAACTTTATCAGCAAGATTTGGAATTTTCCACCACCTATCAGCTCTTGGGTACGGGCGCGATTGTCACCAATTTTCACATTCAGGACGAACTATTATGACATATGGGTCATCTATGTGTTCCTACAAGTGAGCGTGCAAAGATGATTTGAGAATCCCACTGCAGTCGGATGGTAGAACATTTTGGCGTGGAGAAAACTATGGTCGTTCTTCATAAACATTTTTATTGGCCAAAACTTCGACAAGAAGTCAGCAAGTATATTAAATCTTGCACTGCCTATGCCATTTCCAAGATAGCCATCAAGAAGCAAGGCTTATAAACCCCTCTTCCTACTCCTGAGAAGCCTTGGGAATCCATCTCAATGGATTACATATCTAGCCTTCCGTCCACCAAGCAAGGTAATGATTGTGTATTTGTGGTCATTGATCGGTTTTTGAAGATGGCCATCCTCATAGCTAGCAAGAAGAATATCACAGTGGGAGATACTACCAAGATCTTCTTCGAACAAGTGTGGGTCCATTTTGGGATACCATAGACCATCATCTATGACCGAGACAACAAGTTCCTTAGCACATTTTGGTCTAGTCTCTGGTCACTGTTGGACACCAAGATCACTCATTCCACTACTTTCCACCCCCAAAACAGAAGACCAAACAAAGGTCGTCAATCGAATTATCATGCACATCCTGTGCATGTACAACTGGAGCATCCACGCACATGGGATGAGACTCTCCCCTATGTTCATAACAATTACAATAGGGCTCTCCATAGCTCCACCGACCATAGCCCATTTTAGGTGGGGATGGAATTCCAACCCTTGGGTCCCATTGATGTTGCACTACCTCTTGAAACCACACAGAAAAAATATTCCCATGTTCAGTCTGAGACCGACAAAGCCACTATATTCATTGAGTGGATTCATCACATCCGCCAACAGGTCCATGAGATTTTTCATAAATTCAATGCTAAGTACAAGCAACTCCATGATCAACACATGGTACCAAACCACTTTCAGGTTGGAGACAAAGTTTGGTTATATTTGCAAAAGGAGCGTCTTACAGGGCCCCATTGAAAGCTCTGCCCACTTCGCTATGGGCCTTACACCATCACCAAGGTTGTGGGTAATAATGCTATTGAGCTCAACACTCCACCATTCCTTGGCTTGCACCCAATGTTTAATGTGTACCTCCTTCAGCCATATTTTCCACCATTATTGGACACCTCAAAGATCGCAGAACAACTGACACCAATAGAGCTTGACCCTAAATGCATGGAACATGCATCCATTGATCATATAGTGTACAAACAAGTCAAGGGAACTCACCAGCAGAGGATCCATCTTTATCAGATTGTCAAGGCAAGGAAACTCCTACACCAAGGAAAGTGGCTCACCCGGTGCCAAATCTAGTAKAAGTTTCCTCACCTTATGGGGGAACTCAATGCAATGGAGACCATTGCTTCCTAAGGGGGGAGGATTGATCCAGATGCATATTGTTGGCCACCCACCTATTCCAACTAGATCCTCTTGTCAGTTTTTAGTTCAACACGTTCTTCTGCACTTCTTTGTAATTGTGGGTTCTACACTTCTGGGTTTGTCTGAATCCCTACACATATTCTAAGTGGATATTGGTGGCCTCTCACCTAATCCAACTGGATTATTTTGTATATTTTCATGTCATCACATCTTGTTGTACTTCCAGGGACATTTTGGAGCCCTAAACAGTGGTTTTTTGTCTCACCACAGTCAAACTATAGACAGAATCAAAGTTTGACAACCTAATGTGTAGTTCTCTAAAATACCTTTCCAACGGGCTATCACACGCCTAAATCGGAGGTCGTATTCAAAAATTACGACCCCGGGAAGTTGAGGTACCAACTTACCCATAGGGGCCCACATGACTTTTGGCGGTTCACCTCTTAGGGTTAGGTTTTTGGATGTCTAGGGTTTTGGCATTCATGAGTAATATCAAAAAGGCCTCTGGAGCCTCATTATAATAATTTTTCTCAGACAAACGCATGTAGAAACCACATCTCTTCTCAGGGATAACTACCACCATTTGAGCAAGTGTTTCAGTTCTGCAGTTTTACAGTTTCAACCTATTTCATTTATTCAATAGAAGATATTGTTCACTGGATATATGTGTTGTTCTTCATATCTCTGTGTTTATTGTATTCATTATTTTAATCAATTCGTTCCACTCCTAAATCTGGATCAGATAGCCAACTATTCAAATACCATAATGAAGTCTGACTGATCCAGTTTGGCACAACTTAGTGAGGTTGCCCAAAAAATGTGATTCCCTATCAAAACGACCACAAATAGCTTTAGTGAACATGTTCCAAGTGGGGATTCTAAGATAAAATTTCTTATGCCAGTACCACCACTTCCATCATTCTTGATCCAGGTATAGAACCCCTACATGGAGTTTGGTCTCATCATCTTGAATATCATGGAGGGAGAAATATTTTTCCATTTGAGAAACCCACCATGCTGGGTTGGATCCATCGAATTTATGCATGTCAAATTTGGGCACCTTATTCCAAGAGTGTTGATAACCCCAAGGGGAATGGGACGACTTAGTATGCTCGTAATGGGAGGACTACAGGTCGATGGAATTGGGCTCAACATTATAACTCTTGATGAGTTGCATCAAATGTTGGAGTTGATGGGCTAAGGCAGCTTGGAAATCTGTATGCACGACGACAAGTTGGTCCTCTAAGAGTGACATCCTAGAGTATGTGTCTTCTTGGCTCTAAGAATGGATGGTAGACATGGTGGAGGATTAGGTAGCAGGTGAGGTGGCTAGACGAAAATCTGGGCCACAAAAATTGATAGGTACTAGGGTGATCAGGAGAAAGAGAGAGATCCAATGGGATAGGTCTAAAATAATGGCGTCCCATAAAGGGTTAGGTCCGTAGGAAAAAAAAAGGTTTAAAAGTGAAGGGTACCACTACGATCAGAATGAAGAGAGGAATCTAATGGACTAGTTCACAAATAAGGGTGTGGTCAGGCCCCATATTTTTTTTTTACTTCTGCGGAGTTATACTCCACCCTAAATACTTTTGCAGTGGCATAATTCCCAAATTCTCAATAATAAAAAATGTTGGCAAGGAGTGTTTCTGCAACGAAAAATTTGATAGGGGCCAATTTGTAGTGCAATAGATCATTTGTTGTTGTCCCAATTGTTAGGGTTTTCAAGGTATCTATAGTCAAGGGTTTTCCCTATGATACAAATCTCTTATATACGTGTGAGGTCCAACAGTAGTACTTGACCCAATATCTCAGGGCACCAACTAAGGAGGATATACCGTACCCTTAGTCGTACTACCCGACTACCTAGGTAATAGAGAGTCTCTTCCCAAGTATTGTTCTCGGTGACACTATAGCAGTTAGGCGACCAATCGGTTTATCTACGAAGGGCTTCAGGATGCCTAGGCCAATCTATATACATGTGTTGTCTGATGAGATACCACTCGAAGGGGTACAAACATGGATGAAAAGGGTGGCCAACATATGTGTTCTTAAGAACCACTTGTATTTCATGTGTATATTACTCCCCAACCATGGGTTTATATGCATAACGACATATCTATATAGCTTAAAGACGTTGGAATACGTCTCTAACCTAAAAAAAATAAATTGCCCCAGAAGTTTTCCTTGGAAAGAGATCTGATGCCACTTGCAATATTCCAGATATAATATAATATGCAGAACAAAAATATTTAGCAAACAATGGCAAAACAACAATGATGTAGCTAGAACAATACCAGAATAGCACCCTAATAACACCAAAAAGAGAACCTTTATTAATGATATAAATTTTCACTTGCCTCTTTGAGGGGAAAACCTCCAACAGAGTAGATCTCTATTCCAATAATATCCAAGACAAAAATATACAATGCCTCCTACTCTTATTTATACTAATTCTACATTTTAAGGAAACTTCTAGAGGAAGATATTTCTAGAAGCGGAAGCTTCTATTAGGTCTTCTTACATTGAATTATTCTCCTTTATTTAGTATGCGTTATTAACTAATGTCGGCCTTGATTACATAGAAAACATATCCTACTAACTAATGACCCATGAAGAGAGGTTAGGATCGGATCCTAACATTCAATGAGGCAGGGACTAGCTGCTTTGCAACTATTTCCCTTGTTTTAATCTCTTTTTCAACAAGCTAGTAATGGGTATCCTAAAACTTTGGAGAGGGAGTTATTGGTTTGGATATTGTGAGTGCACAATCATGCTACACTCGACCATAAGGTTCATATAATGTGGACCCATAAGGATTATGTCATATTGGCCTTGTTACCACATACGATGATAGGTCAAATTTTCTCATTAGGTTTAAGGATTCTTCTCACAAGAGATTAAATTGAAAATCCAATGTCGAGGTATGTTTGAGATAAGTTCTCTTATATTGCAATGAGAAAAGGGTATTTTTGCATCATTATAACCCATGACAAAGAAGAGCTACAAAATATTGAGGATACAGGTAGATACACCACAAGAGATACAATGTGCGGATTTGGGTCTCAATGAGAGTGCATGTATATGTTTGATTATACCTTTTAAAGGAAGAAAATGTCTAAATTTCATACAATACTTTACCAAAGAAAGTGAAGAATCAAAGAAAAGTAGTGAACAAATACATGTTATCCAAGCTAGGTGAGGAAGCAATAGAATATGATAATCCATAATGATGTAACAACATGGGATTAAGTTTAGGTATCAAGGTGTCATGACAACAAGCTTGAGGGGGCAACTTCATATTGCTTACAGAGCTAAAACTAATGAAGTATCTCTGAGTTGAGGGAAGATCAATGAAATATGGAAAAAATTAATGTCAGATATAGTTGACTTATTCGTTTAAGAGTGTGGAGGTTGCTCTTTCGAAGAAAAAATCATCGGAGGATGATCAAAATCAACTTTTCAAAACGTTAATTGAATTTTGGGATTGGATGTTGTGCCTACTACGTGTATGGAACACATGATGGGCATGATCATTTGCCTTTGATTTATCACACAACAAGCATTGTTTTGATGGAGATGATTTGGAAACCTAGGAGTACTAAGAACCCTTGATTAACCATGGAATTTTCCTCAAATCATGGATAAATCCACTAAGTATGGGTAGGCATGAGTTACTTCATTGAGTGTGGAGTGTGGACCTAGTAGGATTTAGGCAATAAATGATAAAATATGTGTAAAGTAAGTAAGGGGGTTGAGTGTGGAAAAATCAGTGCTATTGAGGATGAAGTTAGGAATTTGAATATTTAAATGTATGTGAGCATGATCGTTGTTGACTTTTACAACAATGATCATATTAAAAAATGAGTTTTGCGACCCTCTAAAAGGGGGAGGATAAGTCCTTCCAAAAAGGGGTGATTTGATAGGATTAGTTCCCACAACGTCAATCCTACATCATGGATAGTGAGGTATTTTTTTAATGTAATTTTCCTTCCACTTTTTTTTTTTCTATAGATCACTTGATGTATTGGGTGTTGTAATTATAGATTGCTTGTGGGGTAGTTTTGTTGTATCTTTCATCTTAGTGAGTTGATATCTTGTTTGGAGGTTTGAGTCAAGCATGATGTAACAACGTAGTTTTGTCCCCATTTTCTCCCCTGCTATTATCTTTGTAAAAAATGAAAGATCAATGATCAATGTGGTTATATTGTATGTTTTTATAACTTTGATTGGTAATATTGTTGATTGTTATACTTGCATGATTCATGTATTTATTGTGGTTGTATGAATATTTTTTTTTTCCAAGGAAAACCTCATGGGGAAACACAAGGGATGATTCCCCACATTCGTGGATGGAATCCCTAATAAACCTATTAGCATAGACTAGTGTGACTCACATTGGGGGACACAAACTAGGTACCCATCGACAAGGAACTAAACAAATTCCCAACAGATGTAGATAAACCATTGGGCTAGTTGTATGAAGATTTTATGTTGTACATTCTCTTCATTGAGTGTCAATGAAATAATTGATTGATCATAATTCTAACAATATTAATTTGTTGGATCTTTTGGTCCTATTCTTCACCATTTTGGTTCGATTCTCCACCCTCCAAAATTACATGGTTCTAATTAGTCATTCAACTTGCATCTTAGGGCTTTCATTGAGTTTAATTCCCAATTTAATATTGTCAATGAAGATGTTTCTAGATTATCTAGAAGTTGAAGCAATGGAGTGGTTTGATGTATTTCTTAAAGCTAGATAAATAGCCTCATTTGATTATTTTATCAAGGCACTGGAGGAGTATTGAAAGCATATTAGTGAAGATAAAATGTGAATGGATAATTTCTATATCATGCCATGTCCTCTTCATTATCAAAGGAACCATATTCAAAGGATAATGCAGTAGTGAATCATGATATTGATGAAGAATGCTCGAACTTCGTGGAAGACCACAATGATGTCAAGATATTGCTCCTACCTTCCATAATGATTCTTTTGAGCCATCTGAGGATTTGGGTGTTCCTATGCTTGTGGATGATGTTGGGTCAAATATATAAATGATGGAAGAAAGAAAGCATGAGGTGGGTTTTGAACACATAAACATGAAGCTTTAGTTTTTATATTTTAAAGAAAATGAGAAGTAGTTGGAGTATGAAGATGGCCATGAGTTTGAGACATCAAAATTTAAGACACCTATCATTGAAGAAGATATCCCCAAGTTTAATGATTTTAATGAATTCATATTATCTAATCCACTAGATAAATATTTCTTTGTTATCCAACATGGTTGGGATATCAATTTCAAGTACCATGATGGAGAACCCATCTATGATACATACTATGAGAAGTAAAAGGACCTAGAGTAAAATCTCATACCTTTGACCAATTATGATGATGTCCCAATATGAAGGGAACAATCCATATGTTGGTTTTTTCAGGATTGTACCATAAAAAAAGGATGACAGTGAGGTAACTTGTACATTTGTTGATTTCATTAACCATTCTCATTATGATTCTAACATAGAAATGGAGATAAAGTCCTTTCATTTTTTGAAATTTTTGGCTACCCATGGTGTTTTAGAGATTATGAAACCAATGTGTCTTTCCCCTCTTGTAGAGATTATGAAACCAAAAATAATATTTGTTAAGACAAGGAGCAAGGGGTTCAACATTATGTCTTTATTATTTTGGATGAAAATGTAGTAAAATACAACACCCATGAGGGATCAACTTAAAACAAGTATGAATGGATATAATAATATGTGAGCACACAAGCAATGCAAGGAAGTCTTTATTGTGTTTAGATATTTGTGGTGACTGTTGTTCCAGAGTCTGTACTTAAGGCTATAAAGTATAGAGTATAGGCATCCAAAAAGAGGGTAAATGATATAAAAGGAAGAAAAACAACTTTTTAGGAAAAGAAGCTATGGCTGATTTCTTATTTGTCTTTGTCTAGCTTCCAATTGTTCCTGAATGGTTATGTCATGTTCAATGGCTGCCCATGAACGTTCGAGTTCAACCCGGGTGGTGGCAGTTTTTAGGATGGTATCAAAAAGGTTTAAAGCGATGTTGGTTTAGTCTGTGAGACTGGGTTCAATAATGGGTTGTCTTGCAACAGGTACAATCATGGAGGAATAGAGTTTTAAAGGATTTGTTTCTTTTTAAATCGTTGTTTCTATTTTAGATTATATGAGAAAAATTCCCAAATTCCGAATTAATAGTATAACAAATTCGAAGACCATTTTTTGTATCTGAGTTAAATTTGAAAAAGCATGCATGAAACGAAAGAAAACATGAAGTTGTTGAACAATGTGAGGCATCAATCAAGGAAGAATCTCACTTTGTGACAGAAGAAGAAAATAAACAAGAAAAACTTTAATGAAGCATAAGATATAGAAATCTAAGCAATTCAAAGGTATTGTACCTACTGATAGTCGATACTGAGGAAAAGTTGTAAATGATTAGATGACTAAAATAATCGATCACAACGGTAGAGGTTGTACTAAATTGTAGCTAAGCATTCATCAAATATATATAAAGGAAATGATGTTAAATGAGAAATAACAGGGGAAACACATAACTCAGTCTTGACAGAATATGGAGTCTTCGATTTTCCTTTGTATTAATTCCGGCGAAAGAAAATTTATTTGCTACAATCGGCCAAAGGAAAAAAACCTTCGTTCTATCTTTCAAAATTATATTTATACAAAGAAAATCATCAACCCTAGGCGGTTGGTATTCCCCTAATCTCCTAGGTGCTAACGGTTACAGAATACAAAATTTGAATTGTTTTGCTCGGTTACTTTTTTACTTTTCTACCAGTCAAACAAAAATGAGCATACATGTGTTACTTCATCATTTCTTTGAAGTGTTCCCTTCGCTCAGTCCAAAACACTCGATGCACCTGTCTAGAAAATGCACCAAAATTTTGGAAGGTTTTGTCATATCCTTTGCTTCAAACATATACAAATTCCTCTAAATTTCGGGCAACCAATCTTCAATCTTTCCCTTCTCAAACTTTGTCCACTGCAACTGTAGATTTGGATTTATTAGCCACTTGTCCATTTGGGTGATGTCAACCTGCTTCAATTGTGAAATTTCAAGTTGGACTTCATTCCAACTCTCCTTGATATGCAGTTGATGCCTTACAACATTGATCTGTCCTAATAGCCCAGGACAATCGCCTTTACCAATGCCCAATGTTTTTGTATCTAGTTGATCAAACACTTCTTCACATTCTTTCTTAACTTCTCTTGCCATTTTCCTGCTTTCGGCAATATTGGTCTTCCATGTTTTTAATATGATATCTCCCCTGATCTGTTCTCCTACAATCATCTTTGGGATTGTTGGTACTTCCTCTCTAGCCAAAAATGCTACTGCCCTTTGAAAAGAAGCGCGACCTACTATAGCCTATTTTTCCCTGAAAGCAATGTTATCCAGTGAATGGCTTATTTCCAGGAAGTAGTTTTGAATGATTTCTATTTTAGAAATCATGTCATGTTGTTTTGTTTGTAGTTTCTCATGCACCTCTAGTGATTGGGCTTGAAATGTTGTCATATTCACAACTTGTCCTTCAATGGACTTCAACTTATCCTGTAGCTGTCTCACTAATTATTCTTGCCAAATAACATGTACTTGACTCATTTGCATCTACTTGTTCACTTCATCTAAACTAGACTTCAACGTTTGAATTTCCTGTTTGTCAGCAGTTCTGGCGTGTTCGAATCTTTGATTTACCTCCCCTTGAATATTATTTTATGTGTTCCTTATTTGGTCCTGTAACAGAGCTATCCTTTGATTTCTCTGTTTTAACATTGTTTTCAGAGAGTCAACTGAGAATAAATTGGTCGTCGCCAAATCTCCCATAGAGCCTACTACTTCTATGGAAAAATCTTCCTCTTCTAGGTTCTGCCCATCTATGAGCACTCTGTGTTTTCTCACCATTGTGCCTTCTATTGGATGCATTTCTTGTTTTACCACAACCTTCCTCTTCCTACTAAAAAATTAGTCGGAGGAAGGTATCTCGTCTCTAGAGATAGGATTAAGGTCACTTGCATACATGGCTTCCAGATGGGGTTCCCAAAAGTTGACTGTAAAGGATTCAATGATCCAATAGGGCTTCCCAGCTTCGTAGATTGTGTTTCTCCTACTGTTTTGGGGATATCAGCAGGAATAGTTGATGGTAAAAGAGGAATCGTTTGAACCAACATTAAAGGTGTCTCAAGCCTAACTTCTATTTCCAACCTCGGGTGCTCTGTTTGTGAAGCTTCTTCTTTCTGTGAAGACTCTTAAGTCTTCTTTGGATTTTCTTCTGCAGTCCCTTTATCTTGAGCCTCTGATCCGAAACCTGGGGGAATACTCCCTTGAGCTGGAGGATGGGTTGTTGATTCTCCCTATAGTATCCTCGGCAAATTACTTCGCCTGTGCCTCTGGAAAGTCATAAAGCTAGTCTGTAGGTCGGGTGATAATGCCTGAACTATGTCTAATATTTCTTCATAGGTTCTAGCTCCCTTGAACATGTCATCGCAGGGAGAATCTTCATGTTCATACATTTTTATATTGCAATGGGAAATATGTTTTCCCACAATTTGATAAGGGTCATGTTTTATGAGTTCAAGATATACCAATTTGATGTCTTCTAGTGCTGCAGCTTCTACCTTGGAATGACCAAAGTTAAGTAGTGAAAACTTCCTAATCTGTACAAGAAAAATTGACCATAACTTCTTCTGAGCAAATTTCAATTCTGTGTCGATGCCACCTGTTATTATTTGGTAGGCCACCTCCCTACACATCAGTCTGTCGGGAAGAAATTTTGGAAATGCGTGAGGGGGGATCGAGCACCCGAAAACCATGACATAGGAGAAAATTTCTTCAATAAACCAATCTGCAATCGCCTTGAGGTTTCCCATGATTGGCTCTGAAATACGAGGGGGTGCATAGCCATACAAAATTTGGTGTACAGGTATCACTATGTAGTGACAAACATCGTAAAAGAAATCTTTAACATTCTCCTCCCATAGTTTAGAGTGATAAATATGGATGGGTTCAGCACAGGCTGGATTCCATCTCCAATTCATCAAGGGGAATGGAGTCATGTAACAGATAGCATCCATAATATAAGCAGACATGTAAAAATATACAGGTTGACCATTTGATTTTTCCTTTTGGTAATATGTTATCTCCTTAGCTATATTATTTGATAAAATTTTACCCCGGTTGAAACTGTAACCCTCAGCTACTTCGTGTAGAAGTGGCACCCATTCTGCAGGGAAATGGGTAGGGATTTTCCTCCCGAAAATTCTACATAGCATCAGAGCTATATAAACCATGTATTATTTTAACGAAGCTATGGCATAGATTCCATGGGAATCGGTTCTAAATCTCGCTGGAACTCCCCACCATTCTTTGGTTATAGTTGGATATGTTTGATCGACTTCTGTACATTCCTTTCTTTGAAATTCCTCTACAAATTCAACATTATAAATGTATTTAGAAGTAGGAGACAATTTATACATTACTTACATGTGCTCTGGTCTGAACGAGCCGACGACGACCCTTTGTCTGTCTAGAATTCTCCTTGTCTGAATGTCGACTTTCTCTAAATCCCAGCTTATCATGTCATTGTATGGCATGAGTCTCGGTCATGCGGCTATTTTATGAAACTCAGACTCTGCTATGTCGCTAAGTTTATTTTCAGTCCTTTCATCCCCGAAATCCTCAGGGAAATTCCTAATCTCATAGTCCAAGTTTTCAAAAATTTTCCTCCAGGATTTGATTGAATCAATAGCATGCGGTGTAGTGTCGGATATAACATCTACCTCCAGGTTTGAGCTTTCACCAGACTCCTCGCTCTTCTTAGGCATTTTTTTGGGTGCCATGATGTTTGTGCTAAAATGAAAGCATGTTACAGAGAAAAATGGGTAAGCTCTTTTGAATGTAACTTGCTTCTAATCTGAAAACAAGAATGAAATTCGAAATAACGAACCTTTATTTACCCTTAACTCGTCTTAACATGAGCATACAGATACATGCGATAAAAATTAAATACTTTAATGGGGAAGGTACGCTTGGAGATACACACTTTATGTTAAAAATATCTACATTAATCTGTTATAGATACTACCATATATCGGCGATTCAAAACTGGGGTTTCGAAAGGAATGTCATCGAAAAATCTCGAATAGAGAAATGCGAAAAGTTATTTAATATCCTTAATGTTGTTTTAGAGTTAAGTTGATTACGTTTTAGCTCTTAATTCTTTCAGGATTTCGTGTTTTGGATTTTCAAGCATCGTGTACCCAAGAGGTATGACACAAGTGAATCTTGAATCGTGAAACTACGATGGGATTTATTTAGGTGCTAACCACTTGTCTTAACCTTTCAATTAATCACGATCAAGGATTAGTAATTACTTTTCGGGAAATGGAGTATCGGGACTCTGACGACTCTTTAACGTCAGAAATCCTGAATCACAAAATCGCGATGGGATTTATTGTCATTAAACCTTCTTACTTCTTAATAAACACAACATTATCTTTTAAGAATTTCGCGACTCCGGGAATCGGGTTTTAAGGAGACTCAAGGTGGACTCTTTGATTTCTCGAATTGCGACTTCTTAACACTTTGTTAAGCATGTTTATAATCTTAATTAATCATGATTAAGAAGGGATTTTTGGGAAAAACGCGTCGGGATTTTGAAATGTTGTTTAAGTTGAGCTGGCCGAAAAGAGCATGCGAAAGGCTTGGAAAGTCATTAACATTTTTAATTATTACTTTTTAAATCGGTTTAACTCCCTTTAATCAATCACTTTTCAAAACTTTGGTACAGGGACTTTGGAGTTGTTATTAAGAGTCATACTTCATGAATAGCCGAACCCTGAAACCCAAAAATCCCAAAGGGATTTTAACTCCTTTTTAGAACTAGGGGTAGCTCCATAACCAGAGAATAATTGAGTTTTGGGGTTTCGAGAAGGGTAATAAACTTTATTTCAACATAGGCTCCATTTAGGGATCTCATCTCCCTGCGGGATGAGAAGAACAGTAGACCACGCGCCTTTATTTGGAAAATGGAGTCATTAGTTTGTTTCTGCAAAACTTGTTCAGAAGGAGGGTGCAGAGGAAAAAAAGGGGGGGTTTCATTCTTATCTCTGAAAGATTTCAAAACTTAAGTACTTTCTAATCTCAATTTTAGGCCATTTTACTTCCTCTTCCCTGATACTGACTTCTGGTCTGCTTAGGATAATCCAAACAACCTCAGGAATTTTCACAGGTTCGGTTGATATTGCTTGCCTCAAGGTGAAGTAATTTTAATGTTTTTAATCAGGGAGTCCTGCACGAACTTGGGATGTAGATCTAGTTTCAAAGAAAACTAATTACCAGAGTACAGTATAATTCATGTATAATAGCCTTACATATATCTTAGACATTGCTTCACTGCCAACAAGCATGTTCAGTACCCTGGTGAAGTTATCTGATTCCCTTTATTGAATTTCCTTTCACCACTTCAAATTGTAACTTTGCATTTAAATGCTGAGATGAGGGAAATCATGTTATGAATTTCCTTTCATCATCTCCTTTTCTGGACTAGATGGGGTCAATCAATTTTTTGAATTTCCTTTCACCATCCATCTTATATTTTTCCTTGACATGAAGTGGGGGCAATCAATTAGTATAAAGTATACCATGGGTGATATCTGTGTATATATTATCAATAGAGGTCTGTCAACTCGCTTTGATTACTCTGGATCGGTTTCCTTTTGACCTTCAAAACATCTTAGTCTGCAAAAAAACTTATGGGAAAAATTTATTTCCAGGAACCTTCTTTTGAGCAAGACTAAAATCCTAGAACCTTTGAAAAGAACTAAGAGAGTTAGGATTAACCTATGCATATCTTTGTTCAATAAGTGTTTGAGGGGTCATTAGGACTTTCCTTTATTCTAAAGATTCATTTGTCATATTTCAGAGCTAAAGTGTAACCACTCTTTCCTCTGTGGAGATCATGGGAAGGCATCTGGGGTCAAGGAGAAAAAATCATAGGCTGGAACGGGATGACAGAGAAGGCTTTGAATTTCATAAACATAGTTGTGGTAACGCAATCCTGACTCTTGGAACCCTTTCTTTGAGGTCACTTTACTTCTCCTGTTTATTTTACTTATTTTTATCTTATCCAGAGGAATCTTTTATGATCCATAGAAAATTTCGTTCTTTTGATGATACCTCGAGCGAATATGTTCATACTCATGAGACCATTGTTGCACCTAGGTGATATTCATTTGAAATCTAGACATTTCGGGAGTTCATACCTTTGCCTTACCATTCCGTTCTCATCTTAGTAAATTATTTTTATCACCTATTTCGGGTGAATCAATTTTCCGATACATGACCATCTGTTTTCTTATTTTTGATGTTTGGGATGTAGACCAGAATCCTGTAAGAAAACAACATGAAGAGCGTCAGGGTTTTAAGATTTATGGAATTCAATGTGTTGAATACTTCATATCTCTATTTCTAGGAGATCACTAACCTTCTTTATTTGCGTTGAAAGTAAAACTTACTGAAAATCTATAAAAACATAAAACACAAACCGATATATACATTGGAATTTTGGAAATCGTTTATTGCATATAGAGCTTCAGATAACGCCCGTTGATAGGGGAGTTGAGGATTTTAATGTCCAAATTTTCTAACAGAAATGAGTTATTCCCTTTAGAAGTTGTGACTCTGAATGGTCCATACCAGATATGATCAAATTTGTCATGTTTTGTCGAGTCTTCCCTCCTAGCATCCCATTTCAAAACCAAATTTCCAGGGAGGAATTCCCTATATTTAGATTTATGATCAAATAGGGATTTCATGTTGTCCTAATATTTCTGAATTTTTTCATCCACTTCCATTATGTTTTGTTGAACTTTGATCAATTGATTTATTCTTCTTGTGACGTGATTTGGTTCTTCTTTCTCATCCTGCCAAAGTTTCATCACAGGTAGGGTCAGATTTATGGGTAACACTACGTCGGTCCCGTATACCATTTGAAATGGAGAAGTGCCAATAGATTTATTGGTGCCTATCTGATTCGCCCACAAGGCGTACTTCAAATGCACATGCCAATATTTTTTGTTTTCATTGAACACTTTCTTAATTATGGTAATTAAGATTTTATTTGATGATTCGGCTAGCCCATTGCCTTGGGGGTAGTATGTCATAGAATGGCCCAGTATAATATTGTATTTTTGGTAAAAGATGACCATTGCCATAGATTTGAATGCCTGGGAATTATCTGTAACTATCTTTCAAGGACAACCAAATCTAGATAATATGTTTTCTTCCAAGAAGTCTATCACCACTGAATCTGTCGCTTTTCTAGTCGGAATAGCCTCCACCCATTTGGTGAAATAATCTGTAGCAGTCAGGATCCATTTATGTTGTGCGCTGGAATGTGTATTAATTTCACCCATAAAATCCAACCCCCATTGTTGGAACAGAGCTTCCGTTTTAACCGAGACGAGAGGTAGTGCTAGGAGTTTTTGCTTGCCTCCAAATAATTGGCAGGAATTACAGGCTCTGACTTTGGCATTCACATATGCAAATAATTTAGGCCAATAATATCTTGCTCACAGGATTTTATAAGTCATTGCTCTCCACGCATGATGTCCTCTGCATACTCCCTCATGAAATTCATTTATGACCCTTTCGGTCTCTGATTCTACTAGACAAACCAGTAGAAAGCCTAGAGGGTCTTTCCAATACAATTGGCTTTCGGATATACAGTACTTTACCGCATGCAACTTCAATGTCCAGAACTTAAACGAAGACAAATCACTTGGGCATTTCAGAGTCATAAGGTAAGATACTATGTCTTTATACCAACCTGAAGATGCAAACTTCTCTTCGATTTTGGTTGCAGCCATTTGGTCATCGAATTCATCTATGTCCACACATCCTTCGTATTCTTCCAGGTTATTTATTCCGAGCACTCTGAAATTTGATTCAACTAAGATCTTAGCCAAACCCTGTCCTTTTACGAGCTTCTTCGGTTTCACCTCTAGATCAAATTCTTGAATTTTAGCAAGCCACCGACCCCTCTTCCCATCACTGTCGGTATGAACCAATATATATTTTACAGAACTGGTGGGACATATGCAATTACCTTGCAGTAACACGTAGATTCTGAAAGCCTTCAGTGCCTTCACCATAGCATATGCCTTCTTTTCCATTATATTGTATTTTAATTATGTGTCTTTGAGGCTTTTACTGAAGAATTCTATTGGTTGATCGAAACCTTCTTGGTTCTTCTATAGGAGTATGCCGCAATTGTGTGTTCGTATGCAAATGAGAAAATAAAAAATTCTTTCAGATAATCAGGGCTTGCCAGTAAGGGCGCTTCGCCTATAACTTTCTTGATACGTGCAAACGACGCTTTAGCGTCGGTCGTCCATTTGACTTTGTTATTCTTCTTAAGCATATCTGTGATCAATTTCACGATTTCAGCAAAGTTCGGGATAAATCTTCTCAAAAGAATTAATTTTCCTAAAAACGACTAAATTTCTTTTGCATTTCTAGGAACATTTATATTGTCTATACCTTCGACCATTTTAGGATCAATTTTAATTCTGTCTCGAGACACAATATGTCCCAAGAGTTTACCTTCTTGCCTTTCAAAGTGAGACTTCTTGGGATTTAAGGACAAACCAAATTTGTGACAGTTCTTGAACGTTTGCTTGAGATGTATTAGATGATCTTCATTAGATTTAGAAAAAATGGTCAGATCATCAAGATAAATAACCATGAATTTATCTCTTTCACCGACGAAGGCGATATCCATAGCACGCTGGAAGGTAGCACCTGCATTCATTAAACCAAATAGCATTTTTTCATACATATATGTATCCCAAGGGGTGGTGAAGGATGTTTTTTCTTTATTGTCTTCGTTGACAGCAATCTGATTGTAACCGGAAAAACCGTCGATCATGGAAATCCTACTTGCTCCGACTACTTTCTCTAAAACATGGTCCATTTTGGGTAGCGGATAATTGTCTTTAAGAGATGATTTATTTAAATTTCTAAAAACTACACATAGTCTCATTTCTCCGCTTTTCTTTCTCACTGGGACCAAGTTGGATACCCACTTAGAGTACCTGAGTGGTACAATTATTTTGGCATCCAGGAGTTTTTTCACTTCCTTTTCGACTACAGACAATAGAATGGGGTTGATTTGCCTAAGTTTCTATCTGAAAGGTTTAACACCTAGCTTTAAAGGTATCTTGTGTTTGATCACAGAGGTGTCATAAGTTCTCAACTCATCATAAGACCAAGAAAACACGTCTTTATACTGCTCGAGTAAATCCGCATACTTACCTTTCATCTCAGGAGGAAGATATTTTGATATTTTTACTATTCTAGGCTCTTCTTTTCTCCCTATATCACAATCTTCAACTTCTTCTAGTTGAGGTTGCAGAGTAGATTTTAAGGGCATGTCATTTTGGTCAAAAAGTCTTTCTAGAGGGATTATTCCTTTAGGGATTTGATTGTTTTTTAGTACTAACATGTGATGATTCACAATCTTTTCTTGGAACTCTTGAGGGTCCTCCCCTTCTTGCACGATCCAAGTATGGTCGTTCTGGTTTTCTTGGTCAATATGAGTTTCAGAAAAGTCGTCCACCATTTCAAGGAATTTCCTGATATGTTTGTCATCTTCAAACACCTGCCAGTGTTGTATAATGTTCGGTATGGAGGGTCTATGCCTCACCTCTATGTGATACTTTAGTTTGAAATATGTAGGAGGTGAAAAATTTGAGGTTGCTTTGGCTAATGAATTATCTTGTAGATTTTCTGTACGGGGAATGTAATGAACCTTAACCGATGAGAAAAAAAATTCCATCAAATCCCAGGCACAGTTTCTATAAGATCTCAATATCGGGTGTTTGGCATGGTACTGTCGATTTACTTGCTTCACAATTATTCTTCATCTCCATAGACTTCCAAGTTCTTTATGTTTAGCTTCCTGGCAGCTTCTAGTCCCAAGACTAGGGCTTCATGCTCGCATACATTATTTGTGTAGTCTATGTCCCACTGTAGTCTATAAGAGAAGGGGATAACAAATTCATTTTCAGGTGCTACAAAAAGTACTCCTACGCCTTCTCATTCACACGACGAAGCACCATCAAAAAACATTTTCCAAATTCCAGTACTATATACATTTTCATTTATCTTTTCTGATTTATTTTCTTCTATGTAATTTCCTTCTGTACAATTATTTATGTCGCCATCAAAAGATAAAATACAATTTCTTAAATACTGATCGGTGACATAAACAGGGTAATTATTAGGATTGGACAGATCACTTATTGTATATGTCAGTTGTGTTTCCCTGTATAACCGAGTGAATTGCCCACCAAAAACAGGAATCATTACGTAGGTCATGTCTAGCTGAAGGGATCCCCCAAGCTTGGCTCCCCAAGACCTAGATAATAGCAAACCATATTTTGGAGGTATATCAATGATAACTACATCCATCAGAACACTCTTTACTGGAACCTGTGCAAGATTTACCACTAAATCTTTGATCATGCCCATACACTTAACTCTTCTTGAATCGAATGAATACAAGTCTCCATAAGGCCTGGTGATTTCGAGACATAGTCGATTCATAATAGCCTTGGGCATTACGTTATGTGAGGCTCCAAAATCCAACATGAAATTATGTAGCAGACGATCGTGAACATTTAGTGTAATGTAGAAAGGGGCAACGGTATCCCTGGCACCTTCAAAATGTGGACCAAAAATTATATTAGGCTTATCATCTTCCAAATTTATCACGTCAGCCTGACTCTCTAAATCTGAAAAAATTATCATTTTGGTTATTTGTTTTTGGTAAATAGGGTTCTTTGCCAATTCAACCAGGGGTATTAGTATCTTGATCTTATTAATCTCATTTTCTAGGTTGAAGCCTCCCACAATTTTATCTGTTTCTCTGGTTGAAGCTTCAGTCTCCTTCCTTTCTGACTTATTTGTTTGCATTGCTTTATTTTCAGTTATTTTTGTTTCCAATGTTCGTGTTCCGGCTACCTTAGTTTTCCCAGCTTAGATCTTAGCCTCCTTTATTTTGGTATTTTGCAGGTCCACTCCTTTTATTTTGGTATTATGCGCGTCCACTCCTTTTATTTTGGTATTATGTATCTCAGTGTCTTTTGGAGCGGGCTCGTATGTTTCGCCTCTTGGAAGGATTTTCTTTGGTTGAGTAATCAACATAGATTTATTTTTAGGCCTTAGATTGTACTTATGTTGGAGCTCGGCCATAATAGTATCGACTATTCCTTGATAGGTAGAATCATCTGTATTATTTATGTTGCTATATTTATTTGACGATTGTTCTGTGTTCATAGACCTCTCATAATCTTCTTTAGTCAAATGAGGTTGTAGACAATCGTTGCCCAAATTGTTCACATCTTCTTCTAGATCCTCAAATTCTTGTATGTCATTCCCTCCTATAAAATTTTCATTTTTTAAAGGAGTTTGAACTTTTTGATCTTCATTTTTAATCTGTCTTTGTTGTATCTGAGGATTGGGGGTTTTTCTGAATTCTCTCCTAACGAATTGATCTGCTTTGGATTGATCTAGCCCCATCCTTGAAATTTTATTTGATAGCTCTTTTATTATCCTAGCCATATCATCCATTTTATCATCTGAGGATCTCCTAGATCCTGAGGGTCTCGCTTGTTCCCGAAAACGTTTGGTCTCTCTATTTCCCATTTCCACTTTTGATTTTAATTTACCAGAATCCATCATGTTTGACTCAATATCTACGGCATCATCTTGCATTCGGGTTAGGTTGGTTGCTCTCTTTTCTCTCAATAATAGTGCAAAATCAGGTTCGAAGGCTCCTGCAAAGGTTACCTTGGTTGCAGGTTGGTATGGTTTAACTTCGTCTGGGATCTTATTATATAATTTGTTAAATCTTTGAATGAATTCAATAACAGTTTCTAAACTTGTTTTCTTTAAAGCCCCAAACTCAATTAAATAGTATAAGTGATATTTTCTTTCGCCCCATTGTCCGAGAAAAGAGTTTTCTAGCACATCATAGGATAATATTGAACTTGCAGGAAGACTTCAAAACCAGGTTCTCACCTATCCTTCAAAGGTTTGGACAAACAATCATGAATACACGTCTTCATGTTCGAGACCTAGAATATCTGTGAATTGATCAAAGAAATTTATATGCTCGGTCGTGGTTAGGTTTCCTTCCCCTGTAAACTTAGGTAGGTTTTTCATGTAGTTTTCAGGTAAATCATGAAGGGGTACTGGGAGGACCAAAGGAGCATACCTAGTAGCTACTTTAGTGAAAATTCCGGGGGGTGGGGGTAGCCCTTGTCCCCCCCCTTCTCCTCCTCCGGTAGCCGCCATAGATATTCTAGGAAAGGAAAATGGTACATTGTAAAGAGGGTTTTCAAATATGTATAGAAAGGCTTCGGTATGAAGTGAGAAAGGATTTAAAAATCGTTTATCAGGAGACGAGAAAATTGAAAAAGAGGAGAATGAGATATGATGACTCGGTTCCTTTGATTTGCAAGAGATGTAAGCGGGAGAACCCACAAGCGTGGAATATGAATATATGGTATACTCTTCGAGACTTTGTGAGGTCGGGAAATATAACTAAAGATTTGGTGGGATATCAATCGACATGAGCTTTACTGAGGGATTCTCACCTTCATTTACCCAAGAGGTGGTCAGATGAGTTTCAGATTTAATTTTCGGGAAAACTAAATTTGGGTTTAGGGTCTTGGCTTCAACTGTCTTAGCCGACGTTTCTCCAAAAAGGGTTTGGGTTGAAAATTCTTGCGAAGTTAGCATTTCAAGTGGAATCTTAGCCTTAGACTGCGTGTATTTAGGCTGGTAGACTGTAATAGTTTGCTTAAGGGAACCTCTTGTTTTTAGTATTTTTTTGGGATCAGAAACAGGCGTGGTCTGCTTACCATCTGGGTTTTGTTTGGTGTTCCTTCGACCAAATGCCATCTTACTTAAATGTGGAGTCTCCAAGTGAATAATAAAAACTTAGCCTTTAGAAGGTGTTCACTCTTTGTTCACTATCAAAGAGTAGAACTTACAAATGTCGTTCTCCCAGGGAAAATAGTTTTGTCTCTCCATTCCTTGGCAACAATGCCAAAAATATGTTGTTCCAGAGTCTGTACTTAAGGCTATAAATTTTAGAGTCTAGGCATCCAAAAATAGGCTAAATGATATAAAAGGAAGAAAAACAACTTTTTAGGAAAAGAAGCTATGGCTGATTTCTGAGTTGTCTTTGTCTAGCTTCCAATTGTTCATGAATTCTTATGGCATGTTCAATGGTTGCACATGAACATTCGAGTTCAACCCGGGTGGTGGCAGTTTTTAGGATGGTATCAAAAAGGTTTAAAGCGATGTTGGTTTGATCTGTGAGACCGGGTTCAATATTGGGCTTCCTTGCAACAGGTACAGTCATGGAGGAACAAAGTTTTAAAGTATTTGTTTCTTTTTAAATTGTTGTTTCTATTTTAGATTATATGAGAAAAATTCCCAAATTCCAAATTAATAGTATAACAAATTCAAAGGTCATTTTATGTATCTGAGTTAAATTTGAAAAAACATGCATGAAATGAAAGAAAACATGAAGTTGTTGAACAATGTGAGGCATCAATCAAGGAACAATCTCACTTTGTGACAAAAGAATAAAATAGACAAGAAAAACTTTAATGAAGCATAAGATATAGAAATCTAAGCAATTCACTGGTCTTGTACATGTTGATAGCCGATATAGAGGAAAAGTTGTAAACAATTAGATGACTAAAATAATCGATCACCACAGTAGAGGTTGTACTAAATTGCAGCTAAGCATTCATCAAAGATATATAAAGGAAATGATGTTAAATGCAAAATAATAGGGGAAACACATAGCTTAGTCTTGACAGAATATGGAGTCTTCGATTTACCTTTGTATTAATTATGGCGAAAGAAAATTTCTTTGCTACAATCAACCAAAGGAAAAAAGCCTTCGTTCTATCTTTCAAAATTATATTTATACAAAGAAAATCATCAACCCTAGATGGTTGGTATTCCCCTAATCTCCTAGGTTCTAACGGTTACAGAATACAAAATTTGAACCATTTTGCTCGGTTACTTTTTCACTTTTCTACCAATCAGACAAAAATGAGCATACATGTGTTACTTCATCATTTCTTTGAAGCACTCCCTTCGCTCGGTCCAGAACACTCGACGCACCTGTCTAGAAAAAGCACCAAAATTTTGGAAGGTTTTGTCATATCCTTTGCTTCAAACATATAAAAATTCCTCTGAATTTTGGGCAGCCAGTCTTCAATATTTCCCTTCTCAAACTCTGTCGACTGCAACTGTATATTTGGCTTTATTAGGCACTTGTCCACTTGGGTGATATCAAGCTGCTTCAATTGTGAAATTTCGAGATGGACTTCATTCCAGATCTCCTTGATATGCAGTTGATGCCTTACAAAATTGATCTGTCCTAATAGCCCAGGACAATCGCTTTTACCAATGCCCAATGTTTGTATCTAGCTGATTAAACACTTCTTCACATTCGTTCTTAACTTCTCTTGCCATTTTCCTGCTTTTGGCAATATTGGTCTCCCATGTTTTTAATATGATATCTCCCCTGATTTGTTCTCCTACAGTCAACTTTGGGATTGTTGATACTTCCTCTCTAGATGAAAACGCTACTGCCCTTTGAAAAGAAACACGACCTGTTGTAGCCTCTTTTCCCCTGAAAGCAATGTTATCTAGTGAGTGGATTATTTCGAGGAAGTAGTTTTGAATGGTTTCTATTTTAGAAAGCATGTCATGTTGTTATGTTTGTAGTTTCTCATGCACCTCTAGTGCTTGGGCTTGAAATGTTGTCATATTCACAACTTGTCCTTCAATGGACTTCAACTCAGTCTGTAGTTGTCTCACTAATTCTTCCTGCCGAATAACATGTACTTGACTCATTTGCATCTTCTTGTTCGCTTCATCTAAACTAGACTTCAACGATTTCATTTCTTGTTTGTCAGCAGTTCTGGCGTGTTCAACTCTTTGATTTACTTCCCCTTGAATGTTATTTTCTTTGTGCCTTATTTGTTCCTGTAACTAAGTTATCCTTTGATTTCTTTGTTTCAGCCTTGTTTTTAGAGAGTCAAATTAGAATAAATTGGTCATCGCCAAAGCTCCCATAGATCCTACTACTTTTGTGGTGAAATATTCCTCTTCTAGGTTCTGCCCATCTACGAGCACTCTGTGTTTTCTCACCATTGTGCCTTCTCTCAGATGCATTTCCTGTTTTACTACAGCCTTCCTCTTCCTACTGAAAAAGTAGTCAGAGGAAGGTATCTCGTCTCTAGAGAAAGGAGTAAGGTCACTTGCATACATGACTTCCAGATGGGGGGTCCCAAAGTTGATTGTAAAGGAGTCAATGATGCAATAGGGCTGCCCAGCTCTCTAGATTGTGTTTCTCCTACTGTTTTGGGGATATCAACAAGAATAGTTGATGGTAAAGGAGGAATCGTTTGACCCCACTTTAAAGGTGTTTCGACCCTAACTTTTGTTTCCAACCTCAGGTGCTCTGTTTGTGAAGCTTATGCTTTCTATGAAGACTCTTCAGTCTTCTTAGGATTTTCTTCTGCAGTCCCTTTATCCTGAGCCTCTGATATGAAACCTGGGGGAATACTCCCTTGAGTTGGAGGAGGGGTTGTTGATTCTCCCTATAGTATCCTCAGAAAACTACTTCGCCTATGCTTCTGGAAAGTCACAAAGATGGTATGTAGGTCAAGTGATAATGCTTGAACTCTGTCTAATATTTCCTGATAGGTTCTGGCTCCCTTGAACATGTCGTCGCAAGGAGAATCTTCATGTTCATACATTTTTATATTGTAATGGGAAAGATGTTTTCCCACAATTTGATAAGGGTCATGTTTTATGAGTTCAAGATATACCAATTTGATGTCTTCTAGTGTTGCAGCTTCTACCTTAGAATGACCAAAGTTAAGTAGTGAAAAATTTCCAATTTGTACAAGAAAAAATGGCCAGAACTTCTTCTGAGCAGCTTTCAATTCTGTGTCATTGCCACCTATTACTATTTGGTAGGCCACCTCCCTGCACACCAGTCTGTCGGGAAGGAAATTTGGAAGTGCGTGAGGGGGAATCGAGCACCCGAAAACACTGACATAGGATAAACTTTCTTCAATAAACCAATATGCAATCGCCTTGAGGTTTCCCATGATTGGATCTGAAATACGAGGGGGTGGATAGCCATACAAAATTTGGTGTACAAGTATCACTACGTAGTGACAGACTTCGTAAAATAAATCTTTAACATTCTCCTCCCATAGTTTAGAGTGATAAACATGGATGGGTTCATCACAGGCTGGATTCCAGCTCCAATTCATCAAGGGGAATGGAGTCATGTAACAGACAACATCCATAATATAAGCAAACATGTAAAAAGATACAGTTCGGCCACTTGATTTTTCCTTTTGGTAATCTGCAATCTCCTTAGCTAGATTATCTGATAAAAATTTACCCCAGTTGAAACTGTAACCCTCAGCTACTTCGTGTAGAAGTGGCACCCATTCTATAGGGAAATGGGTAGGGCTTTTCCTCCTGAAAATTCTACATAGCATCAGAGCTATATAAACCATGTATTCGTTTAACGAAGTTGTGGCATAAATGTCATGGGAATCGGTTCTAAATCTCGTTGGAACTCCCCACCTTTCTTTGATTATAGATGGATATGTTTGATCGGCTTCTATACATTCCTTTCTTTGAAATTCCTCTACAAATTCGGCATTATAAATGTATTTATAAGTAGGAGACAATTTATACATTACTTGGATGTACTCTGGTCTGAACGAACCGACGACGACACTTTGGCTATCTAGAATGCTCCTTGTTTGAATGTCGACTTTCTCTAAAGCCCAACTTATCATGTCATTGTATAGAATGAGTCTCGGTCGTGCGGCTATTTTATGAAGCTCAGACTCTGCTATGTCTCTGAGTTTATTTTTAGTCCTTTCATCCTCGAAATCCTCAAGTCAATTCCTAATCTCATAGTCCAAGTTTTCAAAAATATGCCTCTAGGATTTGATTGAATCAATAGCATGCAACATAGTGTCAGATATAACATCTACCTCTGGATTTAAGCTTTCACCAGACTCCTCATTCTTCTTAGGCGCTTTTTTGGGTGCCATGATATTTGTGCTAAAATGAAAGCATGTTACAAAGAAAAATGCGTAAGCTCTTTTGGATGTAACTCGCTTATGATCTGAAAACAAGAATGAAATTTGAAATAACGAACCTTTATTTCCCCTTAACTCGTCTTAAATTGAGCGTACAGATACATGCGATAAAAATTAAATGCTTTAATGGGGAAGGTACGCCTGGAGATACGCACTTTATGTTAAAAATATCTCCATTAATCTGTTATAGATACTGCCATATATCGGTGATTCAAAACTGGGGTTTCGAAAGGAATGTCATTGAAAACTCCCGAATAGCCAAACGCGAAAAGTTATTTAATATCCTTAATGTTGTTTTAGAGTTAATTTAATTATGTTTTAGCTCTTAATTCTTTCGGGATTTCGTGTTTCGGATTTTTGAGCATCGTGCTCCCAAGAGGTATGGCACAAGTGAATTATGAATCGTGAAACCGCGATGGGATTTATTTAGGCACTAACCACTTGTCTTAACCTTTCAATTAATCATGATCATGGATTAGTCTTTACTTTTCGAAAAATGGAGTATCACGACTCCGATGACTCTTTAACGCCAGAAATATTGAATTGTGAAATCGCGATGGGATTTATTATCATTAAACCTTCTTACTTCTTAATAAACACAACATTATCTTTTAATAATTTTGCGACTCCGGGAATCGGGTTTTAAGGAGACTCAAGGTCGAATCTTTGATTTCCCGAATTGTGACTGCTTACACTTTGTTAAGTATGTTTAAAATATTAATTAATCATGATTAAGAAGGGATTTTTGGGAAAAATGTGTCGGGATTTTGAAATGTTGTTTAAGTTGAGTTGGTCGAAAAGAACATGTGAAAGGCTTGGAAAGTCGTTAACGTTTTTAATTATTACTTTTAAAATCACTTTAACTTCCTTTAATCAATCACTTTTCGAAACTTCGGTACCAGGACTTTGGAGTTGTTATTAAGAGTCATACTTCATGAATAGTCGAACCCTGAACCCCGAAAATCCCTAAGGGCTTTTGACTCCTTTTTAGAACTAGGGGCGGCTCCATAAACAGAGAATAATTGAGTTTTTGGGTTTCGAGAAGGGTAATAAACTTTGTTTCAACAGTGACTTTACCTTCTATGGAGAAGAATATCATGCCTTGAACCTATATCTATTGCTAGTTCTTTACTGGGTTTGAAACATTGCATAGTAACAAAATGGTTTCTATAGTGTTGATAAGAAGTGTGAAATGATTGGAACAACCGTGAAGACATTGCATGATCATGTTTTTGTACCCTATTTCTTTTCCATCGATGAATTGAATATTGACATGTATATGGATCCAATAGAATATTGAATCGATGCAATGTGTGGAAAATCCACAAGTGTATATATTGGAATTTGGCTTGTTTGTGAAATCATAATGATAGTCAAAAGTCAATATTTTATTTTCAGAGGTAGAATTATGGAGCCATTGTTACCACATAAATGATAGGTCATATTTTCTTACAATGTTTTGGGATTCTTGTCAAAAGAGATGAAATTACAGATCCAATGTTGAGGTATTTGGGATATTATCTTTCATATTTCAATGAGGAAAGGGTATTTTTACATATTTGTAACTTATGACAGAGAAAATATATAGAAGAGTCTAAGTATATAGGTAGATGCACCATAATAGTTTCAACCCAAGGGGTTTGGATCTCATCAGGGTTGCATGCATATCTCTGGGTATAAATTTTAAGGAAATAAATAGGTATTAAATTCATATAGATGGATCACTTTGTTAGAGCAAGTGATAATAATAACAAATCCATTAAAACTTAGGAGTCAATAAAAATGATCAACCATACTGATGTTGCAACCTGGGATTAGTATATGATATTAAAGTGTCATGAAAACAAGCAAGAGGGGGAAACTACACATTGCCAACAAATCTAAACTAATGAAGGAGCCCTGGATTGGGTGATGCAGACCCCCGAACCCTCGAGTCGAGGTCCACGCAGGATCGATCTAAATCTGTCCTTGAGTCTGATTGACTCTTTGATTTCCTCTTGGGGAATATCTCATACGCTCACGGCGTATCCACAGGTCCTTATGAATTGAGCCTGTGTGAACAACACCAGGCGCCAACCGAAATCTCCTTGGCCACAATAACGGTGTTTCCTTCGCTAATTCGGGACTTCGGGTCTCGCAATTTTGTGATCCCTGATGTCGAGTTTCTTGGCCCTCTACTGCCGAAACCCAAAATGTCAATTCAACGAAATGGTTGGTTGCGTCCTCCTCCACATTTGTATCGCGTTTCGTGATTTCAGGAATCCCGGAACAAAGAATCCCTATATCTCGCCTTCAAAAATTCTGAAATGTTGAACCCCGATGCATTCAGCAAAGACTGGCTCCCCTATGGTAATTTTCACCAATTCGGAGTTTCAGACTTCGTGTCTTCGTGAATCCTGATGCAAGGCTTCCGTCTCCCAAACCTACGAAACCCCGAAATAGTCAACGAAGTTTTGACTCCGCCCGGCGACAAGTACACCACATGTCTTCTCCCGCTGTCCTCTATTTCTGACGCGGATTCTTGCCGCCTATCTCTCAAGCTTTCCATCTTTCAGGACTTGAACGAACCTCTGATTTCCGTCCCTCTATCACTTCTAAACCCCAAACTCCGAAATGGCACTTTCCACAGGGTCAACGAATAATAAGTCTCTGCTTGATCCAACGCTTAATTTCTCTGCAGCTCTCCTGGATCCTATGGTGCTCGCTATTTCGTGAATTCTCCATAGAGAATTTCGACCGCTCGTTTTCTCCTGGACAACTTCTGCGAAATAAACCAATGTTCTCCCTTCTTAACTTTACTTCTGCTGGATGACTTCGACCCTCGTCTCCCTTTGAAGTAGTTCAACCTCTGTCTCCCTTTGAAGTGTTCAAAGGTGTTATCCCTCCTGAGCTTTGACTTACAAATCAAACCTCCAAAAGGGTTCTTGCTCGCACTCCTTGTGGAAAACTGTCAAATACTCCTGGGTATTTGATCTTTCGACTCTGTGCACTTTCTGCAACAACAATCCTTCAACTCTCCCCTTGGTTGATAAGTTCTAAGCTTTCAACCAGCCTACGCACACCTTGCATGGCTTATGTGCTTCACTTGCTCTTTTGCTTGAATGAGAACAATGATATCCCTCCTGAGCTTTCAGAGATAAACTCTGAACCTTTGTCAATGCACTCCTTGCAGACATTTCACTGCACTCCTTGTGGGAACTTCTCTCACTTAAGAAGAGAAACAATTTAAACTCATTCTCTCTCTCTCTCTCAGACTTCAAATATCCAACATGAAATCATACATACAAAACAGTATTAAAGAAAATTCCTAACAGAGAGAATAAAACCACTGTAATCATACCATTCACCATGTATAAACAGAAAACATCATAACACCGTGAAATCTGATTCAAAGCTTCATATATTAATTCAAGCTCTTGTACATGGGTTCTTCTTCTAGAGATCTCTTCTACAGCTCTCGGCTAATGTTCTAATGATAATGATACAATGATACAAGAATGAGGGTGTCTATATCCATTTTCCCTCCTGCTCTTCTAAAGTGTCTAATCTATAATTCAAACCTACCTACTTTCATTAACTATGCATAATTGCATCTACATTCTACAGATGAGAGAGAATTGCTCATGATCCGTTTACAATATGCAAGTACGATTCCCTTTAACCATTACATTAATGCTTCAAAAACATTTCAAAAACGTACGTTGGTGGTCTTCCAGCTGTCTTCCGCCTTCACGTTGCTTGCTTGGTTGGCTACTTACGATGCTCCTGCATCATACTCTCTCGCTTGAAAATTTTCATGAACTCCTATTCATGAGATCTTGCATGGTCTGTCCATGCTTCTGAATTTTTGCTTCATCCTCCCAACTGGCATCTTCAACTGGATGTCCTTTCCACTTGACCAAGTATTCAAAATACTCTTTTCTCCTGGTCTTCCTGCTGACTCTCTTGTCAAATATTCTTTCCATTTGTGGATTTTCAACTACAAGCATTTGTTTGGTCCACTGAACCTCTGTTTGTTCATTCTCTTCTCTTGCTTCTTCAGTTCTGTAAGGGTACAAATATGCAACATTGAATATCGGTGAAATTCCGATCCCATTGGGTAATTCAATCTCATATACGTTTGCCCCAAATTTCTTCATGACTCTGCATGGTCCAATCCTTTTCATCTTTCGTTTGTTATATGTTCCTCTTGGGAACCTTTCCTTTCTTAAATGTGCAAGTATCAGATCACCAACTTCAAATTGAAGTTCTCATCTGTGTTGATCTGCTCTGCACTTATACTCTTGGCTTGAACTCTACAATCGCTCCTTGATTCAACTGTGAAGCTCCTTCATTGCTTCTGCAAAGTCCTCTGCACTGGCACTCCTGAATTCAACTTGTTCTGAATCTTTCAATTCAGAAACTCCCCTTGGTTGCATTCCATATACAATTTGGAATGGACTATGTCCTGTGCTTCTATTGAGTGAATCATTTTAAGCAAATTCCACCTATGGCAGAATATGATCCCACTGACTGTGGTGTTCAGTCACTAGGCTCCTCAGTAAATCTCCCAAGCTCTTGTTCACAACTTATGTCTGCCCATCCATCTGAGGATGATAAGCTGAGCTAAAAGACAAACTTTTCCCCAACTTCTTCCATAAATTCCTCCAGAAATGTCCCACAAACTTGGTATCTCGATCTGAAACTATACTCCTTGGAAAGCCATGAAGTCTGACGACTTCTTTGAAAAACAGGTTCACAATATGAGTTGCGTCACTCTTTTTTTGGCATGGTATGAAATGTGCCATCTTTGAAAATCTATCGACTACCACAAAGATCGAGTCACATCCTCTTTGTGTCTTTGGAAACCCTAATACAAAATCCATGCTCACTGCATCCCACAGTCTTTCTGGTATGGGTAATGGCTGGTATAACCCTGTGTTCTACCTCTTCCCTTTTGTGTGTTGACAAATCCTGCATCTATCCACAAATTTCTTAACATATGTCCTCATCCCTGGCCAAAAATATGTGCCATTCAACTTTGAGAACATTTTGTCATGACCAAAATGTCCGACCAATCCTCCACTGTGTTTTTCCTTCAGCAGATTCTCCCTCATGGAGAATTTTTGAATACATAGTTGATTTCCCCTGAATAACAATCCATCTTGGATCATATATTCGGTCCATTGGCTTCTGTCCCTGAGAATTGGATTCTCAGACGCCTCATACGCTTCTTTAAAATCTGGGTCATCCTTGTACATTTCTTTGAGGTTATCAAAACCCAAAGTTTTGACTCTAAATTCCTGCATAAGCAAACATTTCCTGCTCAAAGCATCAACAACTTTGTTAGCAGTTCCAGAAATATGCTCAATCACAAAAGTAAAATCCCGCATGTATTCAACCCATTTAGCATGCTTTTGGTTCAACTTGTCCTGTTGAGTCACAAATTGTAAAGCATGATTGTCATTGTACAAAACAAACTCTTTAGGGACCAAATAATGTCTCCATTTCTTTAGCGCTTGTATGACAACATAGAATTCCTTGTCATACATTGAGTATTTAATATTCACTTCATTCAGCTTCTCACTGAAGTATGTGACCGGTCTATCGTCTTGGCTCAAGACCGCTTCAATTGCAAACCCACTCGCGTCACACTTGACTTGGAACGTCTTGCTAAAGTCTGGAAAAACCAAAATTGGTTGCTCAGTGATCTTCCTCTTCAACAGATTGAATCTCTTCTCTGCTTCCTCTGTCCAATGAAAAGATTTGTGTCTTTTCTTCACCATATCCATCATCGGTGCACTAATCCCACTAAAATTTCGGATGAATTTCCTGTAGAAACTAGCTAAACCATGGAAGCTTCGAACTTCAAACACACCTTTCGATGATGGCCAATTCTTAATCGCTTCTACCTTATCCGGGTCCATCTTCAGATCATTTGCAGAGATAACAAAACCCAAGTAAATGAGTTCTATCCTCATGAATGATGATTTCTTCATATTAATCAACAATTTCTCTTGCTGTAACCTCCTCATCACTGTAGCTAAATGCTTCAAGTGTTATGCTTTTGTCTTGCTGAAAATCAATATATCGTCAAGATATACAATGACGAATTTTCCAATGAAATCCTTCAGGACTTCATTCATCAATCTCATGAAAGTAATAGGCACATTTGTTAAGCCAAATGTCATAACAAGCCATTCATACAGCCCTTCATTCGTCTTGAATGTTGTATTCCATTCATCACCTTCTCTCATACGAATCTGATGATATCCGCTTTTCAAATCAATCTTTGAAAAGAATCTTGCTCCACTCAATCAATCCATCAAGTCATCCATCCTTGGAAATGGAAATCTATATCTGATGGTAATCTTATTGATTACCCTTGAGTCCGTACACATTCTCCAGCCTCCATCTTTCTTCGGGCTGAGCATTGTTGGAACAACACATGGACTCAAGCTCTCTCTAACCAATCCTTTGTCCATTAAATCTTCGACCTGTCACTTGACTTCTTCATTATCCTACGGCGTCAACCTGTACGCGGATTTGTTTGGTAAACTGGCTCCAGGTATAAGATCAATGTGATGGCTTATACTCTCGATAGGTGGCAATGAACAAGGTAGTTCTTCCACTACTATATCAGCGAACTCTTCCAGCAACTTCTGGATTTCCTCTGGTAAATCATCCACTCTTGTATTGGTCAAAACAATTTTTGGCTTCCTGACCACAATAAATTGTGTGTCTTCCTTCTTCTAAACCTCATTAAGAAGTTCCTTCCCACTCATGAGAAGTACAGTGTTGCTTACCTCTGTTTTTACTTCTTTATCCTTAATCGACAACAACATGTGAGTTCTCCCATTCTTCTCCAGGGTGTATGTGTTCTTTCTCCCATCATGAATCACATTTTTGTCATATTGCCATGGTCTACCCAGAAATAGATGAAAAATATCCATGGGAATGACATCACATAATATTTCATCCTTATATCCTCCTGTTTTAAATTCAACTAAACATTGTTCAGTGACATTTACCTGATGTCCTTTTTGTAGCCATGAAACTCTGTATGGGCTTGGTTGTTCAACAGTCTCCAACTCCAGCTTTTCTACCATCTCTATAGAAACGAGATTGTCTATGCTACCACTGTCCAAGATGACTTTACATACTCTATCTTTTGTCTTGCAAGTAGTCTGAAACAGTCTGTTCCTTTGGGCTGGGTTCTCTACCTCCTTCTCTGGCGTTAAAAGAACTTTCCTCATCATCAAGGATATTCCGCCCTCGGCATATTCTACCTCAACATTCCATCCTTGTGCTTCGACAATGTGAGTTTCACCGCCTTCTTTCTTCTTATCTGGACACTCATAGGATTTATGTCTGATCTTTCCACAAACAAATCACTTGACTTCACCGTCTCTGCCTCTTCCTCTTCCTCTGGCTCGAGGAAAAGTATTTATATCAACATATTGTCTTTTATGTGTGTTTCCTCCTCTCTCATGTTGAGTTTGAGGTTTATTTCCCTCTTCTTTAGGTTTCTGAGTCCTATCTTGGGCAATTGTTTTGCCTCTGGCTTGACTTCTATATTGGCCTCTTTGACCTTGTTTCCAGCTCATCGTTTCTTCATCTTTCAGAGCCATCTAATAAGCATCTTCTACAATTCGAATGATCATCATGCTCATCTCATCTTGAATGTCATATCGCAGAACATTCATGTACCTAGCAACCTTTTCATCATCGCCTTCCCCATGATCTGCTCTGATGTTTATCTTGTAGAATTCTTCAGTGTATTCTTTCACTAACATCATCTTCTATCTCAAATTTTGCATCCTCTGAAACAAAGTGATTTGATAATCCTTGGGTATGAATTTGGCTTTCATCTTTGCAACCATTCTATCCCAACTCTTGATTTTTTCCTTGCCTTTGCAGCGTCTGTCAGCCTGCAGTTCATCCCACCATAGTGTTGCATGTCCTTTAAGTCGTGTGATAGCATGTTTGACCTTCTTGTCTTCCTCGACATCCTCATAGTCAAAATATTTATCCAGAGCTCTAATCCAGTATAGAAGCTCTTCAACATCTAAGTTTCCCTCATACATGGGAATGTCCATTTTTTCTCTGGCACTTATCCTTGCAACAGCCCTGAATAGGCATTCATCTACAACATCCTCGATTGCAACTTCTTATCCTTCATTTCCAGCTTCATTTTCACTGTCAGCTTCGTTGATATCCCCAGCGTCAACTGTGTGCCTCTGTGTTGTCTCCATGGCATCAAGCCTAGCACGTAGTTCGTGCATTTCCATTTCCACTACTGGATCAGGCATTGGTTTGTCTCTTCTTCTCGGCGGCATGGCTGAGAAATGTTCTCCCTTTTCTCTACTACAGAAAAAAAAGAATTTTCTATGTGCTCTGATACCACTTGATGTGTATCAAAGTACTCCTTTCCTTCTGGCTCCCTTTGCCTGAAATATACAGACAAAATCAAGCTCTGATACCACTTTGATGTAGACCCCTGAACCCTCGGGTCGAGGTCCATGCAGGATCGATCTAAATCTTCCCTTGAGTTTGATTGACTCTTTGATTTCCTCTTGGGGAATATCTCATACGCTCACGGTGTATCCACAGGTCCTTATGAATTGAGCCTGCATGAACAACACCAGGCGCCAACCCAAATCTCCTTGACCACAATAGCATTGTGTCCTTCACTAATTCGAGACTTTGGGTCTCGCAATTTTGCGATCCCTGATGTCGATTTTCTCGGCCCTCTACTGTCGAAACCAAAAATGTCGATTCACTAAAATGGTTGGCCACGTCCTCCTCCACATCTGTATCGCATTTCGCGATTTCGAGAATCCCAGAACAAAGAATCCCTATCTCTCGCCTTTGAAAATGCCTAAATGCCAAACCCCGATGCGTTAACAAATATTGGCTCCCCTATGGGACTTTTCGTTGATTTGGAATTTCGGACTTCACGTCTTCGCGAATCCTGATGCAAGGCTTTCGGCTCCCAAACCTACGAAACCCTAAAATATTCAACGAAGTTTTGACTCCTCCTGGCAACAAGTACGCCACCTATCTTCTCCCACTGTCCTCTATTTCTGACGTGGATTCTTGCCACCTGTCTCTCAAGCTTTCCAGCTTTCGGGACTTGAATGAACCTCCGATTTCCGTCCCTCTATCACTTCTAAACCCCGAACTCCGAAATGGCACTTTCCACAGGGTCAACGACTAATAAGTCTTCGTTCGATCCAACACTTAATTTCTTTGTAGCTCTTCTGGATCCTACAGTCCTCGCTATTTCGTGAATTCTCCACAGAGAATTTCGACCGCTCGTTTTCTCCTGGACAACTTCTGCGAAATAAACCAATGTTCTCCCTTCTGAACTTTACTTATGCTGGATGACTTCGACCCCCGTCTCCCTTTGAAGTAGTTCGACCTATGTCTCCCTTTGAAGTGTTCAAAGGTGTTATCCCTCCCGAGCTTTCACTTACAACTCAAACCTCCAAAAGGGTTCATGCTCGCACTCCTTGTGGAAAACTGTCAAATACTCTTGGGTATTTGATCTTTCGACTCTGTGCACTTTCTGCAACAACAGTCCTTCAACTCTCCCCTTGGTTGATAAGTTCTAATCTTTCAACCAGCCTGCACACACCTTGAACGGCTTTCGTGCTTCACTTGCTCTTCTGCTTGAATGAGAACAACGGTATCCCTCCTGAGCTTTCAGAGATAAACTCTAAACCTTTGTCAACGCACTCCTTGCAGGAACTTCTCTCACTTAGGAAGAGAAACAATTGAAACTCATTCTCTCTCTCTCGGACTTCAAATATCCAACATGAAATCATACATACAACACAATATTAAATCAAATGCATAACATAGAGAATAAAACCATTGTAAGCATACCATTCACCATGTATAAACAGAAAACATCATAACACCATGAAATCTGATTCAAAGCTTCATATATTAATTCAAGCTCCTGTACATGGGTTCTTCTTCTACAACTCTCTGCTACAACTCTCGGCTAATGTTCTAATGATAACGATACAATGATACAAGAATGAGGATGTCTATATTTGTTTTCCCTCCTACTCTTCTAAACTGTCTAATCTATAATTCAAACCTACCTACTTTCATTAACTATGCATAAATGCCTCTACATTCTACAGATGAGAGTGAATCGCTCATGATCCGTTTACAATATGCAAGTACGCTTCCCTTTAACCATTACGTTAATGCTTCAAAAACATTTCAAAAATGTGCGTTGGTGGTCTTCCAGCTGTCTTCCACCTTCACGTTGCTTGCTTGGTTGGCTGCTTACGATGCTCCTGCATCATTGGGGGAAAATCCATAGAATATGGGAAACATTAATGGCAGCGATAGTTAATCCATTTTCTACATGTGTGGAGGTTTTCCTTTCCAAGAAAGAATCATGAAAGGATGATCAAAATCAATTCACCAAACATTGACCAAATTATGGAATTGGATGTTGTGCCTACTAGGATAATATGCATGGATGGGTGTATGGCATAGATGATGGGCATGACCATTTTCCTTTCATCGATCACACAACACACATTGGTTTGATGGAGATGAATTAGCAACCTAGGAGGACTAAAAACCCTTGAACCATGGAGTTTTCCTCAAATCATGGATAAATCCATTATTATGGGTAGGCAGGAGTTATTTGATTGAGTGTGGACCTAATAAGAGATAGTTAGGAAATAAATGATATAATATGTGTAAATGAGGCGAGGTGGTTAAGTGTGGACCAAGTAGCTCTTTGGAGGAGGGATTTAGGTATGAGAATAGTAAAATATATCTGAGGATGATGATTGTTAACTTTGTCAACAATCATTATACTAAAAAATGAGTTTTACAAGACTTCAAAAGTGTGTGTGTGT
>ML777124.1:175594-228760 GCA_009831015.1 Picea engelmannii
ACACGTGTCACCTCAGCACTGGTCCGACCGTATGCCAAATATGCCAAATCCGCATGACACGTGTCACGTCTTGGTGATGCCACATGTCCTCCGTACGGTCTGCCACGTGTCGCCTTCTGGGGCCGCCACGTCAGCTGTACGGCACTGCCACGTGGACTGTACGGACTGTACAGTCATCCCCCTTTTTTTGTCTGTTTGACTTTTCGGACAGAACGCGATATCTTCTCCATACGGACTCCGTTTGACGAAGTAAATATACCACCGGAATCAGGAAGACGAGACAGACGCAATGGAACAGGTTTCGTCGCATTCCGAACACTTTCATTTTTGAGCATTTTTCAAGCCCTATCAGGCTTCTGGATCCGATTTCGGATCAGATGATGCAGGAGCAGAGGCAGCGAAGCAGAGGAGGCAAGAGACAGCTCCAAGAGAAAGTTTGGGATCCGGAAGGATTTCAACCATGCTGGAAAGCTCATGAGCAGGGGCTCATGATTTTCGTAGTCGTGGAGTATGATGCAAGAGCATCGCTCCACCTCAGCATGCACCAGTCGGATTTCACGCATGGTGCGCATTCAAGGAAGGGAGAGGCACCACCCTCTCATTTTTCCTCGAGAATCCAAGGTGTGATCCAGACATTTACTGAGGACAAGATGGAAGATACAAATTGTGCCTTCGCACAAGTTGGAGATAAGGTCGCCATTAAGTGGTTGACGGCAGAAGGGATCTGCATCCGATTTGGAGCATATTTCCATCATTAATTTTCCCTTTCGATATGCATTTTGAATGGTGATTTGACACCACTAGTTTAGCTTGTGAAGGGTATCTAGTTGAGCCCCTCTTGTATAAATTGTTGTATTGTTGCAAAGTAGAGGTTAGACGATAGAGGTTGTTGAAGGTTGATGAAAAATCATTGTAGGTCAAGTTAGGGGAGTTGATGAGAGTCGAGACTCAGTTGTAGCTTAGACTCCACTATTGTAATTTGACATTCTACCATTAATAGAAATGGTGGTTTTTCCTGTTATCAATTTCTGTGTAATGGATGTTGTGTTATGAATGTCATTTACATGCATTTGAATTGTATATGAATGTTAGAAATTGTCTGCAGGGATAGAGATACAGTTTCCTATCTACGAGTGTGTTGAGTTAAGTCTGGTTCTCTAGGCTAAGTGCAAGGAGTGCACAACAAAGGAAGAAAATTTGTGAGTTGATGCAAGGAGTGCATGTCTGGACTCAGTGGAGTTAGAAGAGAGAATGCTAGGAGGGCATACCATTTTAATTCACAGACTCGGGGAGAAATTTCAAGGTGGTTAAGTACCTTGGAAAGAAAGACTATATAAGGGAAGATACAGTCCAGAGTTACTAAACACTCTGAAACACTCTGCCACGAGGGCATCGAGCTAGCATGAGTGTCCACAAGAAAAATACGGTTAGAAGTGTTGGAATCCTGAGGAGACTCCCGAAATTACTGAACATTTTGAGGAAGGAAGTCTTTGCAAGAGTGCATCGACAAAGGAAAGGAGATGTCTTAAAATCTTCCATGAGGCTAATGGAGAAGTCCTCGAAGGATTGAGCCAAGCTCAAGGAGTGCGTCAAGGATATTGCAAGTTCACTTTACAGAGCTCAGGAGGAAGAGCGAGAGACTTCCAGGAGGGCAAGAAGAAGTCCACTGAAGGATGCAAAGGAACTGGGAACCTTGGAGGTTTCAAGCTGAGCAAAGTCGCAGAAGAGTCTATGTATAATTTTGCAAGGAGTGCAGAAAGAGTTCGAGAACAACCTAAGTCTCGAAAGGGAAGAATGCACTAAGTGTGCGAAGGAGTCGAGGACATGTTGAAGTCATGAAGACAATGAATTCGTCCATCGTCGGGAGAGACAAGTGGTAGAAGATCGAGACGTTCAGGAGTAGGAACTTCGAAAGGTTTGCTAGGAGCAAACAAAAGATCTTCGCGAAGTCGTAAGGTGCGAAGGGATTCTGGACCGTTGGATCTGGAAGGACATGTGGTAGAGATCATGTATTTCGGAGGAGAAACCCTTCGGATAAAAGTCAGGAGGAGAATACCCGAAGAGCTGAGAGTCGAAGTAATATTGGTCATCCATCGAGACAGGACGCGTGGTGAGAGATCAACACTTCGTTGATTCGAAAATCGGGAGGAGCAGAGTTGAGAGAAGAGAGGACTCACAAAGTTGATCACAGTCGTTGATCGCAAGAGGAACGTGGACCATAGATATGGTCTCGAAGAGTTCGTCGATTTAGAAATCAGGGAAAAGGAGCAAGCAACTCGTGATAGTTCTGAAACATAGGGTCACGAAGGGAGTTGGCCCACGGTCAAAGTCCGTGGTCACCTCAAGGAGGGAGCCTAGCATAGAGGGATAGCATTGTTGGCGTTAAATTTGGGAAGCGCTAAGGAGAGGTTCTGCGGGTGCCACACAATCTACGCCAATAAGAAAGAAGAACATGTGATAAAGGTTTTGGATTCCAGAAGGAGGAATCCAAGGAATCGCTCTGACTCTGTATTTCAAACGATCCTAGATCAGGAGTTCGAGTCAGCCCCAAATGAGAGGAGGGGAGGTTGATGACGTCACTTTTCTTATCCTCTAAATGTTGATTTATGTTCCACTTGTACACCTGTCAAGTGTCCTGGAGATAAGCTTCTATCTGCTAATTTAATGCCTAGAAATCTTGATCTTCCTGCTTTATTGATTCTATACCACAAAATATGGGATCTCTACTACCAAGTGTCCATTGTTGGTTTTGATGTCTGCTAATGTTCAAATGCCCCTTAATTCCTGGTGTTCATTTTCTGGTTGATGATCTTCGACTTCCAACTATGCTTGACTGCATGAAGATGTGGGGATAATCCTCGATCCTTCATTTTTATCTTTATGAAGTACTTAAAAGCTATACTAATATCACAAGATTTTGTGAATCTATAAATTATGGTGGTAAAATTTCATAGTGATGATTTTTTCCTCTCCTTGCACATTTTATCAAGAATTATAATGGCAAGGTCCATGTTACCAAGTTTACAAAATGCATGCTTGAATCCTACTTGAATCTTGCTCTCATCATCTCTTCAAAAATGGCACGGCATTTGCACAGTTATTTAATTGCAAATATCACTCAATTGACATTGAATGTGTTTTTGTGTTGTGTTTTATACCATAGGCCTCCATTTCCTTTCTCACCTCCATTGCTTTAGAAACTTTTCCAACTTTGGTATAAAGATGAATAAAACTCCCATAGCTTATAACTTGAGACTTCTTCCCAGATTCCTTTAGTCTCTGAAATTGATCCGAATTATTTTCGGCACGAAATGAGAGTGGAGATATAATAAAGAAATGCACAGAGATATCGCAGATCTCCAATAATATAACAGAAATGTATCAGAGATGTAACCATAAATAGAGAGATGCAGTAATACACAATTTTCTATTAATGAGTGAAAATGTACAAAGACTGTAAAAATACAGAGTGAAAGACTCGTTAGAATGGTGGTAGCATATCTCTGAGAAGAGATGTGAAGGCTAATCGCATTCGCAAGAATATGATTGTTACAATGAGGCTCGAAATGCCTTTTTAACATAAGTAAAATCCAAAACCCTAACCTCAAGAGATTAAAAGCCAAAAGGTTTGGGGGCCTCGATGGGGGTAGTTGATACGTCAACTTCTCGGGGGCGTAACGTTTTCATACGATCTCTGTTTGGCGCGCTCAATACACCGTTGGAAAGGTATAACCGAGAAGAATGGTTTTCGACTAGCCCAAGTTAGTGCATTTAACATTCACTTGGGCCCCAAATCCCCAAAAAAATTGTTTAGGTCCTCAAAACGGCCCCGAAAGTTTGGAACCCAAAAAACTGCCAAAAAAACTACCAAGATGGAAAACTGTTTTTCGAGCCCGTGGAATAGGTGGGTGGCCACCGATATCCACCTGGATAAATCCTCCCTCCTTAGGAAGTAATTGTCTCCATTGCGTTGAGTTCCCGAGGGAGAGGGGAAAGCGATTGTTGAATCTGAATCTTGGTGAGTTGTTTGCCTTGCTAGAGACGTCGCACTGCTTGGTTTGTGGAAGGTTGTCACAAACCTGTTGTTGACGAGGTTGAGTATGTTCAAGAAGTCAAGCTACATGAGAGGATTGTTTGCATAAGGAATATTTCCACTTTGTTGCAACCTTATCGATCTTCTTATGTTGGATAGAAGGTGCTTGGGGCGAGGCTGTAGTGGTTGCAGTGTCCTTATGTTCACCTTTTGAACAGATTATGAAGAAGCTAAATTTTGAAGTATGAAATACTGCCTTGCGGCACTGTTTAGATGGAACAGTAGTCGGAACTGCCTCTGGTATTCTATAGAGATGACCCCCTAGAGAAACAATGACACTGCGGAGTCGAGACTCATAAACAATATGGTGTTTCCACATATATGGCTAGCCCAAGATAACATCACAGACATCCAGTGGGGAAACATCACATAATACCTCATCCTTGAAAGGTTGGATGTCGTTTGACAATCGACACTACTGGCTGACACGAAGATCTTGTCCCTGACGAAGCCACCCGATGTTGTATGGTTGCGGGTGTGGTGTTGTCGACAATCCCAATTGTTTGACGACCTCTTTTGAGATGAGGTTCTTTTGGCTTCCGCTATCAACAATAAAATGCAGCGGGGTCCCCTTCACCCACATCCATGAATGAAAAAGGTGCTTCCCCTCTTCAAAATATGTTGGTTCTTCTGGTTGAATTGTTGTGGTCGTGACAATAGCAGTGGGGTCTGCGTCGATGATCTGTCTTTTACCAGTATTTTTATAATCATATTCTTAATCAGGGTTCGGCTCCTTGTCTTTGATCTCGGCCACCAATCACTGTTTTGAGAGACATTCATCGGTGTTGTGCGAGGGGCTTTTGTGGAAATCACACCATTTTTTGGTGTCCTTCTTCGTCTTTCTGTGACCCTTATTTTCATGTGGCTTAGACTAGTTTTCAGGAAGATATTTGTTAGGGTCATCTTTCTCATACTTTGGTTGTTGCGGATTTGCAGACCCGAACTCCCATTTGTTTTGGTGCTTAAATTTTTGTTCGATTTTAACAACATATCGATACGCAGCATCGAGTGATGAGATATCTAGAAAATCCATTTCAGTTTGGAAGTATCTGTGTAGAGCCTCGGGATATTTCAAAACCAAATGTCGCTTGGAGTCTTTGATACCCAGCTTGGTGCATAAGGTATGGAAGGTATTGGTGAACTCCGACATTGCTTGGCCCCTCTCTTGTCGTAGTGTGGTCCATCTCATGTACTAGTCTTCATAGTTACCAACAGGGTAATATTTTTCCTTGACCGCATCCACAAAAAAATCCCAAGTGGGATCGACCCCATATATTCAAGAATCCTCTGTGGAACTTTGCTCCCAGTAGTTTCCCCACCAATGCTTGACATGGGGAAGAGCTTTAAGGAGTGCAAAGGTGATCTTTTCTCTGTCAGAAAAATTGTGAACAGAGAAATAACCTTGTAACATATTTAACCATTTGTCTAGGGCATCTGCATCTATCTGACCTTCAAATATAGGAATATCAAAATTGACTTGTACCTTGAAAGGTGAGGTGCCTCCAAAGTGATCGCTTGATGAAGATGTGCTTGCTGCTATCGGCAGGCGTTGAAGGATGTGGAAAAAATTCTCCATCATTTCGTCCCTCTGTCGTGTTAGAGCTTTCTCAAGCAACAGATGAATAGAATCTTTTGCTCCGTCGTTTTTTTTTTCTTCCCCCATGGAGGGTTTCTTAGGAATGCGAGAGTGATTGTCCTCAAGAGAGATAAGCTCGAGACCCAACTTGCTATACATGGACCTCGTCGAGGACATGCACTGAAAAACGATCAAGAGCAGCCTGCTTTGATACCACTGATCGAATTATTTTCGGCACGAAATGAGAGTGGAGATATAATAAAGAAATGCACATAGATATCGTGGATATCCAATAATATAACAGAAATGTATCAGAGATGCAACCATAAACACAGAGATACAGTAATACACAATTTTCTATTAATGAACAAAAATGTACAAAGAGTGTAAAAATACAGAGTGAAAGACTCGTTAGAATGGTGGCAACTTATCTCTGAGAAGAGATGTGACGGCTACTCACATTCACAAGAAGATGATTGTTACAATGAGGCTCAAAAGGCCTTTTTAACATAAGTAAAATCCAAAACCCTAACTCTGGAAGATGAAAAGCAAAAAGGTTTGTGGGCCCTGATGGGGGTAGTTAATACGTCAACTTCCCGGGGGCGTAACTTTTGCATACAATCTTCGTTTGGGGTGCTCGATACATCGTTGGAAAGGTCTAACCGATAAGAACGATTTTCGACTAGCGCAGGTTAGTGTCTTTGGCATTCACATGGGCCCCAAATCCCCAAAAAACGTCGTTTAGGCCCTCAAAACGGCCCCGGAAGTTTGGAACACGAAAAACTGCCAAGATGGAAAACTATTTTTCAAGCCCATGGAATAGGTGGGTGGTCACCGATATCCACCTGGATCAGAAATATTGTGAAGCATTTTAATTCATCGCGTACAGTTGTATATCCATTCATCATTGTATAATACAAGTCCAATAGTACCTCAAATCCATTTTCCTTTATGCAATAGCTTGACTGCTTGTGAACCTTCCAATGGTAAAATTGCACAACCTGGAGAGCATGTAAACTATTGATAAATTTCTTAGGCAACTCAATTCCAAAACATTTCAATCGCGGTGATTTATGAAGAGCATCTGTTGAATACAAGGTAAGATCATTGTTGGTTGTCTACATGCTTGCTTCACTTTCCTTCAAGTTATTCCAAGCATTATCAAAACATAACTCAGATCCTAGTTAGGATACTCTGGCCCAATGAATATCAAAACCTGATTGTTCTTGTAAGCTATTGGATTGTTCTTGTAAGGTATTGTTTCCAAAATTAACTAAAGATCACCAGTAAGATCCTCTGGATTTACCCAATACGTGTTACTTGATGCTGGCAGTGGATACCAATCCCTTAATATCGAATGAATGATTCAGATTTCCAAAGGGTTTCATATTACCAACATTTTCTGAGTTGAATAATTCTTCTATTCCTTTTGAATGAGAATCTGGAATCATGATCTCTTTTTCTTTCAATACAAAACCGGGTGTAAGAGATTTTGACAATGCAAACATCTGCGCCAAAACTTATTTCCCAAACTATGGACCTAAGCACAACTGAATTTGCTTGATGCTCTCGTACCTTGCATATATCACACTTTGTCAATGTATCAAGTTTTGCACTCTGGAGCCTTGTGATTGTGTGTTTCAATGTGAACTTGGAACTTGTGGAAAATGTCATGAATGGATACTTTTGCTATAAACCCTGAGATCATTTCTCTTTTCCTTTCCTCTGGTTTGAGTTTCTCAAATTTATGTGACAAGAATGATTTCAAACCCCTTTTCTAATCCTTTTCCACCACTGGTGGCACTACGCGTGCATTGAAAACTTCAGGAAAATATTGGAACCGAGACCTCAGCGTCGCCAATGTTTGGATCTCATCAAGATGGTGAAAGGCACCATAGATACCTCCAAATATAGTTGAGAAGATGGCATACCAAATTGTAATACAGTTGCACAACTTTGTTTGTCAAACTATAGAAAACTATACCACATTCATCTTTCTGATGTGCCGAGGATAAGTATCGAACCCTCTCCATGGATTTCCTTCGAGCTTGTCATAAAATCCCTCCTGGAAATGGAAATCTTGGGCACCAGAACCTCCATGGTTTCCTTTGATTCCAACGATCCGAACACTTGGCACCTTATATCAAATATGTTCGAAACTTGGCGATGATTATTGACACTTGTGAACTTGACGATTCTGCTCTAGAGTTTGACACCATTTTTGGCGTTTTTATAATATGGGATTTATCCCACATGCGTAGGGGTAAACAACATCATAGCTCTTTATATATCAAAAAAACTCCAATGTTGTTTTACTCGTTGTGCACAGATTATGGAATTGTTTGTAAACTTGGCGCTAGACTTGAGCTCTAGGCGTTGTGTATTGTGACTAGAGACTTGTGTGGAATTGGAGATTCAATATCAGGTCCGAATTATCCTTTAAAACAATTTTTTATTTGGTTTCCAAATTTGTAGCTTTTGTCCAAAGTCCATATCTCAGGCTTTGGCGAAGCTGGAACTTCCAAATCACTCGAATTTTAAAACAAATTTTTATTTGCTTTCCAAATTTGTGGCTTTTGTCCAAAGTCCATATTTTAGTCTTTGGCGAAACTGGAACTTCCAAATCACTGGAATTTGAAGAGAGATATGAATTCATTGGAGTTGCATCGAGTTTGTGAGCGTTACAAAATAAGCGCTGCAAAATGATCAAGTTCACTTGGCGCTGCGAAAAATGAATTTTTCGTTGTGAAAGTGCATGACGCTGTGAAATTGTCAAAACGCTACAAAACTATGAAAACACTTATGAATTTGCACAAGATTTATACGGCTCTAACATTGGCTCCAATGGGGATGGCGTCCTCCCTGCGAGGCAACAAAGAATTCGCTGACTAAGTTCCTTTATCCATTTGAGCTATTCCCAACTTTTCTAATTGTGACCTCCTGTAATGAAAATTCACTGCTGAAAAGTAAAACTGAAATTGATTGTCAGTGCAATCTGAAAACACACTGAAACAATGTTGCAACTGTAATCAACTGTTCAAAAACAAAAACTGCCTATACACATGCTGAAATTGCTTATACACATGCTGAAATGAGAACCTTTGAAAGTTGAAAACAAACCGAAAGAGCTCGTTGAAAAAAAACTGTAATTTCACACTCAAACTGATAACAATGCTTGATCTTCGAGCTTATTTATGTACACAATCCTACTCTAACATGTCGAAATCGGTGTTGGGTTCAAGCAATATGAAACTTTCAATATATCCAATCAAATAGTTGACCCAATACTTGAACTCCTTGACTATGCTTGAACAAAATGAAAACTAGGTAATGTAATAGCAGAGGCAACTCGTGATGCATTTTGTCTCCACAGTGAAAACATAGTTGAACATTTAAGCTGAAAACACCCTCCATGTAGTCAGCTACAGGATCATAAAATTCATGTTTTGTTTGATGAATCTCTATGTATTTTGTGATTGTGACTAAATTATCATGTTTTCACTACTCTAATGCGCTTTCTATATCAGTCCATGGTTCCAACTGTGGATTTTCAAACTTGTTCCCATTCTCAATATCAAAGGACAAAGGCATCAATGTATCTTTTTTCTTCGGCTGAAATGAAGCTTCAAGAGAATAACCCTGGAATGAAAAAATTTGAGGCATTTCTTGACCTTCTAAAGCTTCAAGTCTCAGCTCAATGTTCTTAGCAAACTTCTCCAAAAAATGGATTTTATCTTCAAAGAAAAAACTTCATCCAATTCATTATCAGTATACATATCATTCCATTCCCTAAAACCTTGAATAGAAACAAAGTATGCCACATACTATGTCTCCTCCATCCATGTTTCCAAAAAGACAACCCAAAAACCTGTTATAGATCTAATAGACCTAGCAGGTAAACCTTCAGCACAACTTCTACACTTTCCTTGGAGCGAATCATAAAATAGTTTGATGAATACATCTTAATGTTTGACTTTAAGAAGATCAGTAAAGTCACGGAAATTTAAATATGTTTCAAGTCCAAGCTCAGATTTTCACCATTAAATTTGGGACCACTCCTCAAACAATATACATCTGTAGGAAGAGGATTTGGAAAACCAAGAAGGTCTGTAAAGACTAAACATGCATACCATGAAACAATCGTAGCAGCATCTAAGTTCTTCATCAAATCTAGTGGAGCCCCCAAGGAATTTCTCAAGCAATGATATTGTTTGACAATGGAGTCGCCATGAAAACTTTAAAATCAAGATTCTTCTTAAATTGAAGTCACCTGGTGAATGATGCACAACCTCTTGTGTCTGATTATTGTTTACCATCAGTAATTAAATCTGAACTTTGTCGTTTCTCCCAGAGAAGATTTCACCTTCGGTCCCCGACAACAACACCAAAATGTTATCACTCTGTAAATTGCCTTGGCTATGAAGAAAATTCACAGAGGTAACCTCAAACCACTTTGGGTTGGAATCTGACCTTTCCAACCAGAGAGGGCTCTCTCACTAAAATTATATCACAGTGGCCAGATCTGTAACTGAGGAAAGATTTATGAAAGTGGTGGCAGAGCTGAGAAGAAAATCCATTAGGCATGGAGTCTAGGGATGAAAACAGATCTAAGTGATCAATAATGGTTAATGAGTAGTTCAGTAACAAGGGCAAGGTAGTCAATGCTTATAGCTATCAAACTAGTTGTAGTATGGTGGAAGAAATGAAGATAAACAGTCCATCAAACATGAAGCATCAAACAGGGATGAATTCCATGTTTAACTTTAGATGAATACAATGGAATGCTTAATAGCTATAACTCATAGCATATACATGAATTCTGAATTACATAAGTTCAATCAAGCATTCAATATTATACATTGAAATGATTAAACATAGAAAGGGAATCACATCAACAAAGAAAGAAAAACATCACTAAAAAAACATCAACACATGAATCCTTGAAAAGAACAAACTATGTACTTCTTTATTGATCACTGGGCATTAAGCTCAAAACATTACAAAGGATAGGTCTCTCTTCTCCCTCTTGAACCCACCGAGTTCATGAAATTTCACCAAATTATAAAGGAAAAACTTGTCCCCAAGCTGAGGAGGTCGAACTCAACCACTATCCCAAAGATGGACTTAGTTACATTTAAACTAGGAACTAACTTCAAACGGTTTGCTGAAAAATAGAAGTCAAATTTTGACTACATAGATTATATGATAATCTCTTGACACCGCATATATCTAGAATATAACTACTAAGTCTTCGAGTTCTGATGTCGATGTGGGAACCTGGTATAGCTGGAGATGATTGGAGGTCGATTAAGGTGTTGAGTTAGCACTTTGTCATGCTTTCGCAGTGAAAAACAGAGTTCGTTGCGAAACTGTGTGCTCAAGTACTTTCGCAGCAGACTCACGCTGCGAAAACTTTGTTTCATTTGTGACCAAATATGGACTATCTCTCTGATTGTGCATTTCCTTCAATAGCTACCACATTGTCTTAAAATGTTGAGCCGTGCCTAGAATATTTAGAAATGCACAATAAGTCTTCGTGCCATTATTGTACTTTACGCACATGATGCCACCTGCAATTATGTAAATTTACCTCTGCAACTTTGTTCATGCTCTTAACAAATGTCACCACTTGATTGAAATCTAGTGTATCGAGCAAATCATTCAATTTACGGTTCTTTTCCAGCTCATTCGACTTGATGTAGTGTTGAACTAGTCCATGAAGTGTCAAGTTTGTCTCATCATCAATGTATATCTCCATAGGATCTTGCAATAATATTTTGCAGACAAACCGAATTTTCTTGTTGAGAACATCATAACTTGCAATAATATTTGGAATTCATACCTCCTCTATTTGCGTGGATGCTTGAACGCTCCTCTGTCTCTGTAGTGGACTCTTCCTTGGCTTGTTTGACATTGTTGATTCTAAATGAGAATTTCCCTTCTCTTGACTGAATTCTCAACTTCTTCCAGCGTCTAGAAAAGTATTTCCTCAGAGGCGGGCTCATAGGAATTCAACTCTTTAATACGATTAGCAGGAGACATCTACTAGAGACGTTGGGCCAGCTCCACCATATGGCCGCCCCAATTTCTAGAACTGCAAATTTCAGAGCTAAAGTTGGCAATTCGTCTTCATCATTGATAAGAATCGCCAAGCTAGTGATCTTATTGGCAACACATTCTTTTCTTAAGTTTGAGGTCATCGTAAGAACCACCTTTCTGAAATTCTTAGGGTCTACAACTCCTACATTTTGAGCATTGCAGGTTGAATATAGATTTCCATAAAAACTTATGGCGCGTCTATCTATTATATTTCCACTCAGGCCTGTTTCTTGGTCTTTCGTGCAAAAAGGAAGTTTTGAGACACAGCCTTCGCTACCTCCACCTCTTTGATTATTGTGGCCTCTGTTGTTGCTATCTCCTATGCTACTTGTGTGGTCAAGTTTGTAAGTTTTTCCTATGCTTCAATCATTGTTTTCTTGACCTTAACCGACACCGTGGACAATTCTCCAATTACCCTCAGTGGTCCTAGACTATGTTGAATGATCTTTTGTTGATCCCTCATTCTCTCTAATTCTACCTGTGCTTGCTGCTAAACACAAATGGCTGACATGCGCTCTAATGGTGGTAGTGTAGCCACCCTTTCTCCTTCTTTTTATGTATGTTCTTGGGCTTCTCTTAGCTTGGCCTCTACGACCTTCATCTTCGGGTCTTCTATCGATTCTTTCCACACCTGCGCATTCTCCTCACAGAGTTTTGAGCATTCGCCCTATATCTTCTTAATGTGGGAAAATGTTGTGGTTGCCATTCTTTCTCTGCCTTTGTGCACCTCCAGTGTAAATCCTGGTGTGCTCTGTAGTTTTAAGTCTTCTATTTGTGATCAGAAGCCCTTAATGACTTCACCAATCGTCTACACTTGTTCCTCCATAGTAGCTTCTACATCTAAGGGAACTTATGGAATTTCCTTATATAACTTTTGGATTGTTGTTTGTGTCTTATGCACTATCCCTTCAGCCTCATCCTTTTCCCTTAATGAATTCTTGGCTCTCTCCCCAACCTTGTATTTATTCTTCATAACCTCTTCTACTTTGCCTTCAACTTCCCTCTTTTGTTGAAGTGTTGTGTCATATTTCTCCTATAAGTGGGCTCTTTTGTCCCTTATTCTTTCCAACTCTTTGTGCCCTTCCTCTCCTCTATTTCTGATTTCTTGCACTAGTCCTACTTTCAAGTCACGTAATTGCATGGACATCCTTGAGACGACTATATTTAGATGGCTCAACACATTTCTTGCTCCTGTAACTCGCCCATTGGAAACTCCAACACGTTTGTCTTAATCTGTAAGGTTCTATTCCATATTGTTAGTTGTGTCAGGGTCAGTTGTACGCTTTATGCTTCTCTCCTTGGCCCTGTGGATAGTCCTTCCCCAGACATGTGCTCTTTTGTAAGGCTTGCTACTTTCAGCATCCATTGAAGTACTCCCAGATGATCCTACACTTTCTTCTATTGTTTTTCTTGCTTCTTTGTTCCTTCCTCCCATATTTCTTTGTGGTATCCTGTATCTAGTAACCAATATGGTCCATATCATCATTAGTTAATATATAAAATGGGGTCTTCCTCTATGCCTTGGCTTTCTTCCACCCCCCTCCTAGTTGTTCTTCCCCCTTATCCTTCCCTTTTAGTCCTACTTCTGGGACTGTCGATGTGCCAAGCAGATTGTCTGCACCATTCATCTAATCCTTTCCTTGCTCATCACCCTACTCCTCATCACTTTCGTCTTGTTCTTCCTCTTCTTCCGATGGCCCTATATTTTCTGTTGGGCTCTTCCAATCTCCCTCCCAGTCATTGACTATCAAGTTCAAATCTTTTGTTGTCAACCTATAAATTGTTGGCAACCATTGTCGCGCTAGATCCTTCTTGGCTTACATATACATATGGTGCATGTCGGCTCTAAATTGTGCAATATCCTTGAATGTTGCTATTGTTTCTTCTTATATGTGTGGTGTGTGTGCAACTAAATAGGTAATGTTCTCCAAGTTTGCAAAAAATATGGTGTTACTGTCATTATGTATTCTTTTAATTATTGAGTGCCATAAATTGGCATACCTCGTAGCCATATTGCTACTACTTGAAGTGGGCATGTGTTGGTTATATCCAGGTTCTTTCCACTTGACCAACACAATTAGATGAGCAACCAAGCATAATGAAATTCAATGCCCTTCTCCTGGGCCTCCGTTCAATCCTGTAAAAATTTGTTGACCAAAAAGGTAGCCTAGTTCATTTGAACTCCTTCCATACATTTCTCTGCGGTCGGAATGAGTACAGTCGATACTTCATCTTTGCGACATTTTCACAGCAGTTTGCAGGCCAATACATGTGTCGCAAAGCTCACATTCTTATCGTTGATGTTTTTAACATCCAGAACCCTCTTCCCCCTGAATGTGTCAAACTTCTCTTTCATCGACTCTGAGAGGGATCACTCTCCTACTTTGTTAAATAGAATGGTCGGGTCATCATCGGCCTTTGGAAGTTCTGTTATTTGCGCAATCAACACAGTATCAATTGATACTCGGGGGTCGACGAGAGTTTTCGCCCATGACCACATATTAATAATACCTTTATGCATGCATTAATTTATGTACTCTACCCGAAATGCAAAATGTCAAATAGGTTCAATATTCCTTCCTTCTGCAACCTAGACACTCACTCATGTGGCTTGAGCAGGATTTCTCTTGTTTCTGGGATTCTTCTAGTGCACAATTATTGATCCCTAGACAACTTAGGGAATTTCTGTGCATCTGTGATATCATGGTCCATAAAATTAAGGTTGGAAATCTTCCCAAGAATATATTCATCACTACTTACACCAATCGGAACCGGTGCTACCGACAATGGGTAATTTCCATTGGTTGGTACATTTATCGTTGGTGTTTCATCCGTCCTTGGTGGTAAGTAGTCTCTCTGAAAATTTGTCAATGGTGCTCAAGCTAAAGCTCTGACTACCTCCTCAACCTCTGGTCATGCTACTTGTCGTTTCGCTTGTTTTCTCACTACTACATACGGTCCTCCAACTCTCGGCAGTGCCATTTGTTTCCTGTCACAGGTTCCTGGACTTATCTCTACGTCTCTCTGTAGGTCGTTGTAGCTCAGCTATGGTAGCTTGGCTATGTTCTCCAATTCGCTATGGTTCGCTATTTTTACTCCCGCTCGCATGAAACAATGACTTAGACTTAATGACTTCCTGTTTTTTTTGTGCTTTCATGCCAGTTGTATCTGTCTCATACTGCCTTAACTTCCTTGTCCAATCCGCCACCGTGGTTGATGAGTTGTTAACTAAATGCTCCTTTATTACCAAATATGTCGTGTGATTTTTCCCTCGTACTGTCGTTATGTTGTGATTTCAGGTGGATTTTACCATTTAAGACTTATATGGTGCTTTTATGACCTGTCACTCCCGCCTCATAACCATCGTTTTTGTGCTTTAATGCTTTTAACGTCCTTGTCATTGCCAAATTGTGCATTGGTTCTTTGTTGTTATATCTATATGTTTCGTAGTTTGTCTCATCTGTGTCTTGTTTCTTAAATTGACTCAGTGTTATTCTGAAGTGTTATGACCATTCCTTATGCACAAATTATTATGCCTTGGTACTCGAATGCTCTTTTTATTTTTCCTATATCTAATTTTTATTTGATTTTCTTCCTTTTTCTTTCTTACTATGATACAACTACTATAATACATGTGTTCTAGCACATCCCAAATTACTACACAGACTGTCAATCGTCTCTATAGAGTTTTAGCCAACTTCCATTCACCATTCCTTCAAAGACTTCTCCATTCAAGGTTTCCAACCACGCAACACATGTCTATGTTACTTGTTGAATCACATAGGGTCCTAACGAGTGCATTCTAAACTTTCTTGGATGTTGCATAAACTTGATATCATAGAGTAGTACCAAATCTCCTACTTGAAACTTCTTTTGTTTAATGTGTCGATCATTCCAAGCCTTCTCTCTTGCTTTCTGAACTTGCTGATGGAATACTGTGACAAAACGATCCTCCTCAAGTTTTACCAGTTGTTCCAATCTCTCCTTTATTGTGGCAGTGTTTGATAGCTCTGTGATTACTGCAATGCACAATCTAGGAAGAATAAACTCCATTGGCATTACTACTTATTTCCCATAGACCAACCTAAAAGATGTATGTCCTGTCAACGTCTTACTTGCAGTCCTGTAAGCCCATAATACTGCAGGAACTCATAAGTCCCAATCGTCTCTCCCTACAATGAAAATCTTTGTCAAGGCATTCTTAAAGATCTTATTAAAAAATTCCACGGTCCCATTGGCTTGAGGGTGATATGGGGTACTCTTTTGGTGATGAATCTGGAACTCCTCAGTCAATGATGCTATTGTCTTGTTTAGAAAGTTTGTACCTTAATCACTAAGTAATATTCACGGGCATCCAAACCTTTTGACTACATTCTCAAATAGAAATTGTTCAGTAGTCTCCACAATACAATCTGTAATTGGTGTTGCTTATGCCCACCTTGTCAAATACTTCATTGTAGTGATTATGTACCTTGCCCTTGATCTTATTGTTTGTGGGTTGATTGGCCCTACAAAGTATAGTGCCCATTTCTCAAATGTTTTCAATGTAACTTGTGGATTCAAAGGCATTTTTTCCCTCCTATATGGCTTTTGCGCTCTTTGGCATACATCGCATGACTGACAATACTCCTTCACATATTTGTGAATTGTAGGCCACCAAAGCCCTGCGCACAAAATATTATGTGCAGTTTCTCTCCCTGCATAATGTCCTCCAAAAATTCCATCATAAGATTCTTCAAGTATCATCGGCCTTTCGTGTTCCAGCACACAACGTCTCAGTATTCCATCTACACCCAACTTGTATAAATTCCCTGCAATAAACTGATAATTTGTTGCTTTCACTACCAGTTGTTTCTTTTGCACTATGGTCATCTCGGATGGAGCCATGCATGTGCTTAGAAACTATACAATGTCCAAAAAGTAATCATCCACCATCCTTACTTCAAATAATTGCGCATCTGGGAAGTTGTCATCTAAATTTCCTACATCTTCTCCTAACAATATACACGATAGATAATTTGTTCCTGCATCCAGCTTCGTTGGTTTCACTACAACCTCAAAGTCATATTCCTGAAATAATAATAGTCGCATGCATATTCCCCCCCCAACACTAGATTGTTGACTAAGTACTTTAATGCAGAATGGTATGTATACATCTTAAAGCGAGGCCCCAATAGATAATTCCTGGATTTTTGTAGTGCATAGACCATTTCCAATCCTTCTCGTTTCGTGGTTGTATAGTTCTTCTCTGCTATAGACAACTTCCTACTTGCAAAATAAATTTGGTGATCAATGTCTCCTTCCCCTATTTGGGATAGTATTGTGCCCAACGCAATGCACGATGCATCTACATGTACATGGAACTCCTTATTCCAATCTGGAAAAATTAAAATCGCCAGGGTTACCAGTTTCTATTTCAGGGTGTCCAACCCCTTCTGAGAGTCTTCATTTCGTTGAAAATTCACTTCCTTCTTTAATAACTTTTCCATCGATGTTGTGATTTGCGCATATCCCTTGATAAATTTCCTATAATAGCCTGTATGACCCAACATTTTCCTCAGTTCTCTAACTGATGTAGGTCGTTCTAAATCCATAATTACTGTGATATTAGCTAGATCTACTAATAGTCCTTGTTTGCACACTACATGTCCCAATAGAATTCCAAACAGTGCGTAAAAAATACACTTATTCAAGTTTAGCGAAATTTGACACTGCCTGCACTGATCCAATATAAGCCTAAGAACTTCTATATGATCCTTCAGTGGACTGAACATCTTCCAATCATCCAAGTAGACTTCTAGGAACTTATGGATGAAATCATTGAATGATGCAACCACTACTCTAGAAAACACCGTAGGAGAATTCTTCAATCCAAATGGCATAGATGTATACTGATAACTCCCCCATTTCGTCGCAAAATTGGTCATGTGTCGATCCTCTTGCGCAATTCTTGTCTAATGGTATCCTGAGAATCCATCTTTGAAAGAATAAGTTTCATGGCCTCCTACGTTTTCCAGTACCTCATCCGTGAATGGTGTTGGGAATGGGTCATGTAAGAATGTGTCATTCAGCTTCCTTATATCCACGCAGATATTTATTCCTCCTATCTTCTTGTCCTACACCACCATTGGGATAATCCACTTAGATTATTATACCGGTTCGATGATTCCTATGTCCAACATCCTTTCTATTTCAGCCTTTACCTTCTCCTTGTACCTTGGATTTAACCTGTAAGGCCTCTGGCACACTGGCTTATCTCCCATTTTCAGTGGGATCTTCATCTCGACTAAGTCTCCTGCTATTCCCTTCATTGAGAATAGGACCTCGTATTCTCGTAGTAAGTCTACAATCTTTTCAATTGTCTCATCATTCCAATAATATCCTATCTGTGCAACCTTGGGATTCTTTGTCGTCCCAATGTTTACCTTCTGTGTATTTACATGTTGTGTATATGCGGCAGATTCAAGCTCTGGCCCTTCAATGGCTCATTCTCCTTTTGTCTCAGGTACTTGTACATTCTTAGGATCCTCTTCATCATACTCTTCCTTAGCTACGTTATAGCACTCCAGTAGCTCACTGACATTCATCTTGGCTCTGTGTGTACTGCATACTGGTACCAACTCCATCGTCTCTTCTTCCAATAATATCTTCGTTCGAATCTCCTGTAGCGCTACATCTATTGATGGAGATTCATGTTCAAATGTAAACGTTATTTTGAACCTCTAGACCAATTCTTCCCATCTCATTTTCTCCCTGTGCATTTCTAATTCCAAATACCAGTCCTTCGTAATTGTGTCCAGTGTGTGTATAAATGTATGAATCCACTCTGTTTCTAGTGTTGAACTCCATAAATCCCTACATTGTTCCACATGACCCATTGGGTCACTCTTCTATGCAATTTTTCTACCTTGGTGTCAAACCTTATTTGCATTGGTTTGTTTCATCATGACCAGTATTTCATTCCCTCTTTGTGTGCATCCCACCATCTGGATGGAGTCGTTTTTAATAAAACATCTAGTGCTAACAACCTTTGTTTTTTAGGTACCTACAACTCAAATTATTTTACAAACATACTTATATCAATTAATCCATCATACCTGGGTGTATCACATAGCTCTGTTCCAATCCAACGCAAGGATCGAGTGATGCGCACACATCGTCTAGTTGACACTTCATGCATTCTCTATTTGCAATGCTCTAAACCTTCTTCGGAATCTGACGCACATGAACTGATACTTCACCAACTCAACGCACCATCTGATCTCGGGTTGACATAATCGTCCATTTATGTAGTCATGTTATATAAATTGTCAATGTTGTTCCCTCTTGTTGGTTATATGTATCTCTTTCCTTCTGATGAGTCCAAGGGTGCAGTAACTTTCAAATCTCCAACTTCAAATATCATCTCCCTCCTCTTCAAGTTGATGATCGCTTGGTTATCAAAATCCCATTCCAGTCATATCAGTGTTGGATATGGTTGATTGTCATCCATGATTTCAATAACTTCAAATTCTGCCACATTGTGCACCCCATCTATGTTCATAGGTACTCATGTCAAACAACTAATCGGAACTATTTTGTGTTGATTCACGAGCCTTAGCTGAATAGGAGACCATACCAACTTGTGTTTTCCCATCAACTCACATGTCTTCTTAGGTAACACATTCATGTCAAACCCTAAATCCAAGATAAAATTATCCACATCATACTCTCCAATCCACGCACTAAATTTGAATTCTTCATTGGTTCTCTTGATTTACCATCCTTTGTGTGATAGGAGTTTCCCTTCCTCTTGTACAATGATAAATCATGTCATATAAATTACTTAGCACAATTTCATCCTTTATTATCTCTAAACAACTTCTCAGGAATTATTTTAGCGTGCTTACCTTCCCAGTTGGTTTCTATGGCATAGTGTGATCTCTTACACAAGGCGCAATTGATGTTGATGCTCCCCAATCCACTCCAAGTACTTCATTTATTTCTCTCTGATATGTCTCATTTTCTTGCTGAGGATCAAAGGCTAGAATAGGCCCTACTAACTTCATTGCCCATTGTTCATTCTGCTTCCCTTCATTTGTCCTATCAGTCCTTTTCCTAGCTCCTTCATGCATAACAATTGCTACTCTTGGTCCTTCATTACGTATTTCAGTTGATATCTTTTGCACATTCATATTCAAATTATGGTTATGGTTTCCTCTATCCTACCACTTCGCAACTAGTTGGGGGAAGTATTCTGTCGAGTGATCAAATGCTCTGCAGTATGTGCACGTCGTACATGGATTCGGGCAATCGCGGACCAAATGTCCAGGTTGATTACGGTTCTAACATATAATCGTTCCTCTTCCTCCTATACCAAAATTCCCTCTTCCTCGGTCTCTGCCAAAGTTTCATTTGTTCCCTTGATTGAAACCTTTTTTATTGTTGTAGTTCAGACCCCCCGCTTCTACTCCAGCATTATCTTCCTAGATCATGTACATATCTAATGTGTGCTCCCTCATTAAGTTGAACGCTTGACAATCCTTGTCCTTGTGTCCCACTAATTTTCAAAATTTGCAAAACAAGTTCTTTGGAGTACTCTGATACTTCTATAGTAGTGGACACTCAATTGGGTGACGGCCCCATTTCTTACATATCTCGCAATATCCTCTTCCTGGTAATGGATTTGACGCTCTTGTCGCCAAATACTGTACGAATATTTGGCATTTGTCCTTGTGATGGCATCTAGTCCTACATTTTGTACACCAAACTTGTTCACAGTTCTCCATTCCCTTTGTCAGTTTTTCCAATTGAATTGTCAATGTAGCCAACTGCGTCTGAACTTGCATCATTCCTCCATTGTCTCCCACCAGAGATGATTCTAGTTTCATCGCAACTTCTAGTGCCTCGGGCTACAACGTAACCTTCTGTTGGATCAATGGTCTGTGAATGTCTGGTAGAAGCCCTGAAATAAACCATTCTTGGTGCTATTGATCTAGAATTTGGAAATTCAATCTACCCATGGAATCTGGAAAGTCAATCTACAGGGTCACATCCTTAATTATTTGGTCGTAATCCCATACCGACTATGTTTGTACCTGTTTGATATCATTCAGTTATGTGATGTACTACGACTCTGATTTTGTCTTCTTGAACTCCTTCAGCAATGCTTGCTTAATATTTTCCAAAGTCATGGCATGTATTGTAGGCATGGTGCTCTGCAACTTCATATACCACACTACGCATGACCTCTAAATGTTGTTGCTAACTACACAATCTTCACAACTTCATCTTGTACGTTCTTTGTGGCCCAAATCCTTTTGCAGAAAAACAAGTGTTGTTATGGGTCCTTTAACCCAATTCCTTAGAACTCATGCAACCTAAGAGTAGTATCTACCCTAGCCATGTTGCTTTGTGTAGTCCCTTCTCTTGGTGATGTCGGTTGACTTTGATTTCGACTATGCACACTACTTCTACTACTCTGACTGCTACTTCTCGCTCCTCCTTAGCTAACTACAATTTCTTTTGAAAAATATTCAACTTTTATTTTTTATTGTGGTGACACACACGGGGTCGTGGATTCAACATGAGATCATGTCTAAGTAGGACTTAATGGTTCTTATATTAATTGAATGGACCGAAACTCCTCTTCTTCTCCTCCTATGTATGGTACCTCCATGATTCGTACTAGTGTGCAAGGTTCTCTCCCATCTGGTTCACTATGTGGCTCTCCTTTCTCAGCCCCAATCTTTTGCCTCTTGTACCTCCTTCCTCTAGGAAACTCTCCAAACTTATATTCTTCCTCTAGTATATCCTCTTCTTCCATCCTCATTCCCTCCCTATCTATTTCATATTCATGCTTTTAGATGATCCTCCTGCCATCCCCTTGTTCCCATGTGTGCACAAACCCATTAGCAGTCAAATTCCATTATCATCACATGATTTTCACACAATAGCATATTTATCCACGTACCTAATGATTTCAAAAACCTCATGCGCGAACCTTCGAAAAATTCCCTTTCTGTGACATTGTATGATTGAATACAATCTACCGCAAACTCTGTAACATGCCCTCCTAGTATGTTATCCAACCAAAAATGAATTGCTCGAGTAGTTAGGTTACTTACAAAATTCAGTTGTCTTACCAATTCAGGTGTCCAATTTCTCAGCACTGTCGCGTTGTACCTTCCAGTTTTCTCCACTAATATTTCTAGCCACTCAGTCAAAATAATTGGAAATTCACCGAAGAAAATTTCATGTAGATCTATGAACACATACCTTTGCATCCATTTCTTGTCACTCATCCAAGGGTTTTTGTTCTCTTATCATGCAAACTCTTGTTCCTTCCTTTCCAACCATTCTGAGATCTCCTTCTTAGTCAGCCTCCAAAACATTCCCTTAATCACAAAGTCCTAGAAACAGAACCATTTGTTGGCGTTGTTGAGCATGGATTGTAAGACCTTAGGTTTGGTTCATCTATGACCAACAAAACCCACCAGACACCATCCCTTTCAGCATCACCTGCTTACACAGATGAAGTCTCACCCAAGGTATCTATTGGGGTTGCGAGAACCAGGCTTCTACAGTATTGAGGGAATGGGAGGCAATCATTCGGGTCATTCTTTCTTATGACATCATGTGCATAACTCTGTTATATTCAGTATTAACTTACTTATAATTCATATTCCTATAATCAACATATTCCAGATTACTGTATAGATTTGTTTTTGTTACAATCATGAATTGTGCACCACATTTAACCCATAATACAAATCTACTCTACGATGGATGCAAATAGAATTCATAAAAAAACATATAAAGATAGACAACACAAGATTCCATAACATCTCTTTAACATTCCTTTATTCATTCTTCTCATCCACCGACTACTACATTCAAGAACTCTAGAACTCAATATCAGCTAGAACATAATATAAAATAATAGAATATGAGATAGCATAATCGAACTGAACCCCTAATCTCCCAGCCCATTACATATTTATACATAATTCTAGGGAAATAAACCCTAATCTGTTCATCCCAAAAATGCCCCATTACAATGCATGGACAACTCAGTTAAATGGTTGTTCAATGACTTTCTTTTTCTTTTCAATCTGCATGTTGCTTTTATGTTGTTCTATTTATGGAATGTTGGGATGTCAACCTTCTATCATGCTTTATTCTCTTGCTTTATCCTTCTGTTTGCGCATTGTCTCCCTTCTGCACACTTTCCTCCTTCTGTGCATTGTCCTCCTGGATGTGCCTTAGTTTCACGCTCTGTAGCTTTCCTTCTTCTTCCGCACACTTTTCCTATACTTAGAATTTTTCCTCAAAACTTTATCAAAACTACAAAATTGTTTCCAAAGCTTCCTTTCCAACAATGTGTGTGTGTGTGTGTGTGTGTGTGTGTGTGTGTGTGTGTGTGTGTGTGTGTATGTATGTATGTACACACACACACATCAGTTGTATCATCCCATTCCCTTATGATATATTCACAATGAAAAATCCCAGTAGTCCTATAACTGTAAGTGGAAAATAGGAGTGGCCTTAGGGATACTCCTTATGATATGGCACATGTGTCTCGTGATAACACATTATGGCATTGGCCACTTGCCTTAGAAGTCAAACGAATTGGCCATGGTATGCCACCACATGGCACTGTAACCATCTAGGCACATCATCTACTTGTGTCATGGTCAGTCCCATGCTTAGTCCCTCTAGATTCCTTCACACCTTGCAAATATATGTAATGACATTTGCATCATCCTTCTCCTTGTATGAATGCTCCTCCTCTCTAGATCTATGGTGGTTTTGGGTCACTCCCATTGGTCACATTGGACCTACATCTATGTCACTATTAATAATGTTGATAATATCACATACCCAAAAAAAAAAAAAAAAATCGAAAATTCATTAAAAAAACAATAACAAATAAGAAATGTTATTTCTCACCAATGGGGCCCCACCAAGCTCTAGGGGAAATGTGAGCTCGGGATCCTATTGAAATTGTGTCCTAGCATAGGGATAATCCTCAACCACTACAATTTTCTCATCCCACCAATTGAAGAAGTCCTGAAACAATGTACTCATGGGCAAGCCACCTCTTAGGCAAGTCATGGGGTCTATCCACCTCTGTAGTTTGAGCTCTCTAGGACCAATTTAGGGATTCAACACTCATGGACACATTTCTAGAACTCTCCCATGAAAGAAAGAACACAAAATCGATCCATAAACACATTATTTCTATTCCCCATCTTACATTTTATTAGATGGTCCTTCATGTTGACCACAAGTTTAGAACACCAGTCATATACTATCAAATTAAGGAACTTTAACACATAAGGCATCATCACACAAAGCAATATGTGATGCAATCAACCCTACTACCCAAGTGATAGTGAATAAAATGGTACTTAGGGGTAACTCCCAAACTTCTTTGATCTACAATTGATTGCTCCCTTTTTGAGCCCCTAGTCTACAATGTACCATAATATAGTTATCAACTATGCCTACAACACTACATCTACCCCCTTCTTTCAAGACTATTATCTCTCCTCACCATGATAGACCTTTCAGAAAGTATATGTATTCAACATCTAAATGGACAATCTCATGCACAACTCTGAAGAACTGATCATCTCGATCCAGTAGTTGACTAGCCTCAACAATAGCATATGCTAACTATGCATGTTTTTATTTATAAAAAAAAATGGAAGCCTACAATCATGTAATGCGTCAAGTGTCAATTAGTATTACAATGTGGCTACATTTGCAAGCTCAATATCTCTTTCCTTCCACTCGATCATCCTAAATGATCCTGCAAAATCCATAGGCAAAGAAATATCAATTTGAGTTTTGAGTTTTGAGTTCTTCTCTTTTTTTAGGCTCGTCCATGCCTATTGTTGGCAATAAGTGTGGCCAATCATGTTTTTTCCATGCAACAGTCACAACCAGGGCTGTCTAGATGTTACTGTTGGGTGTCAAAAACATGGCCACGCATGTGCAAGCCAAATAAGGTTCAACATCCAACAAAAAATTGATTTAATGCAAAATGAAATGGATAGAAATGAAGAGCATGGGATGAGGGCCTATCTTGTCCAAACGAATCAAAAATTTGTCGATTGAATCTCTTGTAATATGCACTAGAAGTTTGGGGGGGAAATGTTTTTTCATCGTAAGATAAAATGGAACAAATGACTTCTTTTTCCTCATTTAAACAAGTTTGTATGCTAGTTTTGGCCTCAAAAAACCATTTTGTGACCTTTTTTCATGCAAAAAACCCTTTCTGACTTCCTTTTCATGCATTAAAATTGATGTAGGAGATTTATGATGTTGTTTAACCACTAGATTAGGTGTTTTGACAAATAATTTAGGACTATATGGACATGTCTTTGACATTCTTGTGTCAATTTTCTAAGACCTTGGAGTTAAATGTTTCAAATTGGCATATAGTGTCAATCATGTCAAGTTGCATCATTCCCCCTTTATATCTACTACAAGATCAGAACTTGTTCAGTAACACCTACCCTCCACAAGATACTCTAGTTTAGCACTCTTTTTTTCATTTGGTGCTCATGTTGATTTTTTCTTTGTAGGATCGGGAGCCCTATTAGTCCTACCATGACTTTGAATTTGAAACTATATGCTTCTTTCTTATCTTTTTTTGTCCATTTCCTAATGGTATCCCATCATTTTTTTCACTTTACATTCACACTTTACTATTGTTGCTTATGCATTTTTTCATATTGATCTAATGCCATTTTCTTCCTTGTGCTTATGTCCATTGCAATCACTTTCGGAATTTGTCATCTACATTAGTTGCCTCTATTTTTTTTCAACCTTTATCTCTAGAGAAGCCATGTTTTTTAGTGTACACAACTTTATTAGTACCATTTTTTCATTTGTTTGGCATAGGTCCATTATGTTCACTTGAAATTTAGTTGCATGCCTTTTAGACACTCATCTTCTCTACTATATGTTATCATATTTTATTCTTTTTTGTAGTTTTCTAAACATGAAAAAGAAAAAGAAAAAAATCCAAAAATCACAAAAGGAAAAGCAAGGAAGGGGGAGAATTTTTATCTTTGTTATTGATTCAGTTGGAGTGGTAGATATCTATATTTTTCACCCTTGGATATAGCACCTATTTGCATCAGTCTCTTACAGTTGGGATTTAGTATTACCTTAGGATTTGTACCATGATTTTGAGTATTTACTCCTCTGATTAGTTATTCTTCCAATCCTTTTGAAGTATGAAAACAATAATTAGGTATAAAACTTGTTGTTATTTCCTTGTTATTCAATATATAGATCTGTCTTCTCCCCCCCAAAAAAAATATATTTGTATTTCATTAGTTGTTTACCATGTTTGAATGAGGTTTTGATCATAGATTTAATTTATTGAATATTAAATTAAGACTACTATTTGCATCTCAATTCATGTTATTAAGTGTGGTAAATGAAGAATCAGGAAGGTTGTATTTTTTTTCCTTGTGTCCAAGGTTGTTGAGGCAAAGATGGAACTATAATAGGATGAATTGGAGCTCACACCAAAGCTAAGGATAACCACCATGTAACTAGGTTCTCTTCTTAATATTCACCATTTATTTTTAATAAGCATCTAAGCCCTCGGGGAATTTAGATAAGGATTTATCCTTCCATCTATCAATGAACCTAACCCATTCATTGAGGGACCTAATTAGAACATAGGTAGTGAAATACCTTGTAATAATAGTAAGCTCTGTCATATTTATCATACACCATCTTACTAGATATTTTTTCCATTTAAATATTATTAATAGGTAGAAAATTTAAAAATCTCAATTCCGATTCCGGTACTTCCACAATTTTGGGGCCCCATATTTATGGATTTGAATCAATTTCTCTATATGTTTATGGTGAAATGGCCAGAAATATCATTATAAATGGGAATGAGTCTAGGCTAGGCCATAGGCTCGAAAGTCTCTGGGATATCTAGGGCATCTATGTTGGCTCCCTTTCTCTCTTTTTCATCCTTGACTATCTTGGAAGGGTCACATAGATATTGGGTTTGGAAAATATCAAACCATCAATGGTAGATGGTTGGAGGACTATTGGGTTTTGGAATTAGGTGTACTAGGAATCCCTCTTGGAATATCTAGGGAGAGGGGTAGGCTAGTATGATAGCGAGAGGCCCCCCAACCATTTTTGGCATAATTTACTTTGAAAGGATATTATCATCATCTCCATTTATTCCCACTTATGATACCTTAGTTCTAGCCTTTGTTGTTTCAATATATTCACCATTATGCTCATTTCCCTTTTTTCATTTTCTTGTCCTTATCATTTTCAATTTCCTTCTTATGTTCTATGTTCTTTCACTTTTCTTTCTATAAATTATTTCTTGGAACCTCCTTAACCAGTTCATTAGCTACTTTTTATTATGTATCCTTTGTCTCTTCTTATTCCATTGAAGCTTTCTTTGTAGATTCGCTTGCAAACAATTTTGTAGCCTCTTCCATTTTTCTTCAATCTATTTCCTTTGGAGTCTTATTCTCCTTGTTTTTCATTATTTATTCCTCCATGGAAGTTTTCTTAGTATCCTCCTATATCCTCTTATTTTCTTCTTCTTCTACTACTACTTTTATTTATTATTTAAATTCACCTTCCATATTACCAACCTAATTGAGGGTCTACTATTCATTGTAGGTGTCTTCCTATTATTGAAGAGGAGGAGGATTCATGGGAACATTTATAGATGTATACTTATTCAATTATTTTGTTACCTTGTGAGATTCTACTATATTCTATGATGTGGGAGTGAACATGGATTTAAATTCTCTCTTATCTATGATTGATGAACCAAAAACAACTCTATTTCTAAGGATTTGGGCATTTCTCCCACCTTAGGCACTTCAATGATTCATTTCCTTGGTTTCACCCCTCTCATATAAATCCCATGTTCTGGAGCATTTTGGATCCCTTAGGGAAAATGATATTTTCTTGATTTCCTTGATGGACATGAATTTGAGTTATTGTGTCTTAAGGTGTTTTTCCAACCTATGTCATCTAGGAAACCCATGTTCCTAGGATCACATCCCCCACCATCTCTTCTTCTAATCTAAAATGATCTTTTAAAGACTTGGTTAAGTTATAAGCATGAGTTCATTAACCAATTAGGAATTGATGAAGGAAGAAGAAATTAATGATATATCATAGCAGCCATAATAAGAAATATGGATTTGAAAGAAAACACAAAGAATCAACAAACCATAACAGCAAAGTTGTTAACGGAGTTCAGCAAGATTGCCTACGTCTTTGTGCCTTTGTCTCAGTGGGTGAGGCTTTCTTATTTATCTTCAATGCTCCAAAATTACATCAGAAAAGTGTCAAATGGATTACAAACTAGCCTGGTTGTGTTTTTCTCAACCTCAAGAACCCAACACAACTGACGGCACTGAAAACGGTTGAGCGTAGCTTCCGAAATTGGCCCACAAAGTTCCCCTCCTCAATGGATTCCCTGCATAAAAATGTATTTGGCTTCACAATTCTACAAAATTTATCTTGTTATGAACTTTTCTAAGGCTGCTAAGAACCTTTGGTTTATATAGAATTGAAGTTGGTAACATCCTCCCAAGATATGGCCTCAAATCAAGCTCCAGATCTCCCAATTTTGGACAAAAACCATTAAAAAAAAGCTTAAAATCAAATAAAAATCTTAATATAAAGTCTGAAACCCAAAAATTGGGCAAATGTAGAGCGTAGCCCCCTTTGTTCGGGGCCTGGAAGTTCCATGTGTCCTTGGGCTATACTGGCACGCGCTGGCCCCCGGTCTTATCTCCTGGTCCTGTGGCATGGGCTATATGGTCGCACCCTAACATTCCACATGCCTGCAATCAATTATAGCTCCTAGTTCCTAGCCCCTAGTCAGTCGGGGTTGGCCCCCGCCGACCGGGACCGATCCTCTTTCCTCCAGCAGACTCCCAATAAAACTAAATCTTGTCGCATATGGATTAAGAACCAACTAGTAGCCTGACCAGTCCAGCGATGGTTGCGGAGGCTTGGTGCAGGTGGAGGTCGGGTGTTTGATTCCCGCGGAGTAACAAACTTTTTGAATTAGCCAATATTGGAAAAATATGGGGTGCCACGTGGTGCCCTTTGATTGGGCCATGTGTTACCCTATGACTGGATCGTACCACACAATCACCATCACAGTCAACGTCCAGTCAGCATGCCACGTCACCACCGTACATCCCAATCAGCTGCCACGTCAGCTTCCATACAACCCAGTCACCTATAGTACGGCCACATGTCTTGCCACGTCACATCCATACTACAAAGTCACCCTACCACATCAACATTCATACAACCTAGTTTTCATCCATACTGCCACATGTTAGTTTGGCATTGGGCCACATCATGTACGAACTACCACGTGTCAAATCCGTACATGTGTCAACTCAGCCCGAAAACACCGAATTTAAGTGACATGTGTCACCTCCTAGTGATGCCTCATCATCATGATGTCATGTTGATGTCACTTGTCGTACTGTTGACGTCAGCGTTGACTGTTGACTTTGACCAATTGATTTTTTGCTTATTTGGGAACTCGGTTAGAATGCGATAAATTTCGCATACAATGTTCGTTTGAGGAAAAAATTATATGGTCGGAATCAGCACGACCATAAGGACACAATGGCATTGGTTTCGTCTGATTCCAATAACTTTTATTTTTAGGCCTTCCTGGATCCATTTTGGATCACGCCTCCCCACTAAGACCTTTTGGTGCTCCAAAAGGGTACTAACCAGTCATCAAGTGCGGGATAGGCCACCCCACTTGTTCTTTGTGTTTAAACTTTATCCTATACACATGTCTCAGCAAGATCAATTGTAAAACAACCATGACAACTGACAGCATATTGTTAGCCACTTGTACTCTTTCACATCTTATTGAAGCCACTACCATCCATGTTGAAAACATTAGCAACGACAACATCAAAAATATGAATGCAAATGAGCTAATATGTTTGTAGTACTTGCACGAAATTAGCTTATCTTGAAGCAAAGTATGATTGAACTTCCATTCTACAATCATCTCATTTTCATGCTTAAGATCAATTGCTTGCTTTGGTACAATTATAGGTGTGTTGCTTGCATAGGCTTCCTTCCTTAATTGTTCCATTGTTTCAAGAGATTGATTTTCTTTTAAGTGATGAGCATGTACAACATATTCATTGCCTTCTTTGATTAAGTGATATTGTTTATGTTCCCTGTAGAAGATTTCTTTGCGATCATACAAATAAGGACTGCCTAAGACCATTCCACATTCATTGAGTGGCATCACATCACACGTTACCTCATCCACAAATTTTGATGAAATTGCAAACTTTAAAGTGCATTGCTTTGTTATGTGGAATTTATGATTGTTGCTTATCCATTTAAGTGAGTAAGGTTTATGATGCATTTGAGTGTTTAATCCCAATTTTTTAACCACTTCCTCTTAAATCAAGTTAGATTGAGATCCACTATCTATCAATGTGTCGACCTTAGTATGTTTCATTGTGACCCTTATGTGAAATAATTTACCTCTAGAATCATATCCATCGCCATTTTTACCTGTCAAACCAACTGTTGTGATTTTAGACTCATCACCCAGATTTGATCCCAAGTATGTTGGTTGTGTTGTTGTTGCAGTTGTTTGCCTCCCTTTCCTCTCTTTGAACCACTTCGGTCTCTTCTCGGGATGCAATTGCCAACAATGGTCATCATCATGCCCTTCTTTTTGGCAATGCTTGCAAGAGAGCTTATCTTCCCTTCTTGTCATTGAAGTTGCTTTATTGTCATTCCCCTTCCTTTTGTCCTATTTTCTTGAAGACGATTCCCCTAATACACCAACTTTTGTTTTCCCTGCCTCAATGTATGTTGCTTGAACAAAAAACTCATCAAGATTAGTAGGTCCAAACATAAATACAGTGTTACGAATGTGTGCAGGTAAACCTCCTATATACTTCATAAGAGTTTCTTGGGTATGTAAAGGAATCTCTAACATTAATGTCATCTTACGAAATTCATCTGTGTATTCTTGCATTGTTTGTCCCTTTCTTAGTTTAAGACATTTCCATTCAATTAAAGCTTTCTCTTTATAACCCAAAGGATAAAATTGTTTTTTAAGTGCAGAAACAAAACCTTGCCATGATGGAAATACATTACCCACTTGTTGCGTGCCATTTTGCAACTTGCTTTGCCACAAGATGAGTGTCGTGCCTGCAAGTCGAAGCGATGCCAATTTGATTTGAGTTTAATCATCCTTGATTTTTTGCACGTTGCAATAAACTTCCATCTGTCTAACCCAGTTATCAAGCCTCTCTGCATTGACTTCACCATCATACATGGGTAATTCAAACTTCACATCAAGCTTAAGTAAAGGCATATCATGTTTATGTTTATGGGAATGTTTTCTTGCGATGGATTTGGAACTTGTACTGGAAGAAGAAGAAATTGATGGAGAAGAAGGAGGTGAAGGAGGAGGTTTAGGAGGATCCTCTCCTTCTTCTTTTTTGGTTTTTGAAGATTTACCTAGAATCAGTCTCTTCTGCTCCAAGTAATCATCATATAAAACCTTTACCATCTCCGACATGGAAAATGATCTCTTTTGAAACTCTATCTCGTTATGAGAAAGTCCCTCTTCTGATGCCATCTTCTCACTTTGAGAAGTCCTCTTTCTTGATCCAATCTCATGATTCTCTTCGAAAAGATCGCCTTCACCACAATTCAAGTTTTCCCTGGTCTCGTGTTCCACTCGACTCTCGTTTTATCCTTGATAAAGTTTTCCTCTATCACTTCCTTTCTTATTTGTTTGTGAAATGAATGTTTTTGGGAGTTATAATCTATCCATTTAGCCCATGGAAGAAGAAAACAAAGGGATATATAGGTTGTCAAGCTATGGAGGAGGGAAAGCATCTACCATTGCATTTCTTGGATCTACTTGTGTATCCATGATTGATTTTATCGCCATCCATGATCCTTTATTTTCTATATTCTCTTCAAATGACCTTGTCTCATGGTCTTTTTGTCCTCCTCCATTGAATCCCTTGATCTCTTCTATGACAAAATGTGGGTCATACCTTGAAGGTATGTCAAGAGGAAACTTCATCTCTTCTAGGATTTTCCAACCTCCTTGTTACCCTTAGTGTTTGAGAACACATACCCTCCCATGACAATGGGATAGTAAATGTGGCTCTTCTTTCTAAACTTCTTGAAATTCTCCTCATCCACGTGTAACAATTTCCTAGCATACTTCAATATAAAGATCCCAAAGGTGAGGAGCATAGGAAGATTGTAAGGAGCTATCTATGATCCATACAACCTAATAACTACAAAATCCTCCCTTATAAACCAAACACCTTTTCTATTATAGGTGCTCAGGTGTATATAGGACCTAATCTCTTGAGGAATTCTCATTAGCTCCATCCCTTTTATAATTGAAAAGGTTGTGTACATGAATTTGTTAAGATAATTATAACATGTCATTAGGGTGTTACCATAACAATTTTTGTATTTGAGACCATATACATCATATAAATCCTAATCTATAACCATTAAATAACATGCATATAATCCATCAAGTACACCAAATAGCGACCAGCCAAAGTCCCATAAAAGAACCTAAAACTATACCATCAAAACAAATAACAATCCATGCACAATTAAATACCCAAATACAAATTATATGTAACATGTAGACTATAGAAGTATAAGGATGCACCGATTGCACTCTAGCTCCTATAAATCATAATATAAATAAACAATCCCACGAATTGGTCTTCAATAGATCCCATTAACCAATCTCCAATAGATCCCACAAACTGGTCTTCAATAAGAAAGGAGGGAATCACACCAAGGGTCATTTTCCACCCAACCAATGCAAGCACCTTCACAAGTGTTTCCTCCCAAGCAGGGCTCAATCTCAATGAGGTAATATAAACCATAGTTCTAAAAAAATTTGATGAATCCAACCCAAAGGTGATCAAGAACAATTAATTTAGGATTACAACAATTCATCCTAGGTGGAGAGGCTCTTGGACTTGCAACACCTCCAAATCCCATAGGATTATGGTATGTATGGGTATTACTACCACCTTTAGTTGGTTATCACAACCACAATAGCAGTGACATTGCCCCTTCAAGCAAGTATTTTACTACCACCTTCAACTGGTGATTGCAACCACATAATAGTGTTGTCTTGATCTGCAAGGATATTACTACCACCTTCAGCTAGTGATCACAATCACACAACAATGGCATATTGCAATTTGGGCCCAAAATAAAATAGTGCAAGTATATAGGCATATTGATATTTAGTACCTCCTCATGATGCAGTTACACTCCCAACCCTTAATCCACACGTTCTTGGTTGGCATAGAGACATATTTGTCCAACCCATCATCCTCATAACACAAGTGCATCAATCATACTTATCCCCACAAATCATTTACTCATGAGCTAGCCAACCCGACAATGGGCAGGCCTCTTCCTTTATAATTCCTCTTTATGTATCTTCTTCCCAATATTAGTCTCTTGGCCTTCCTCTTTTCCATGAAAGGGTGAATATGGGCTTGAGGGTGAATTTAAAAGTGTCCAAAACAAGATAAAAGTGAAATACAACCCTTTCCCCTTCTACCTATTTACCCAAGTTAACTTTAGAGGTCATTTTCACAAGTCTTTTCCCATTTCCTAAGCTTCCTAGGCACTAGGATAAGATAGTAATCATCATTGAGATAAGATCCCTTCCCTTGAGTGCATTTCCCCATTGTCCACCAATGCCTTGACCCATACAAATGATTCCATCCAAAAAATATACCAATGTATGTGCAACATCATCATCATGATCAATCACATGAAGTATCTCATTAACAAGTTGTCCACACTTCAATCATAAATTGTAGCATAACATGAAATATCTCGTTAACAAAGCATCCACATGACCCACATCATAACAAGGCATCCAACAAATTATACATCATTAATCACATCATCATATTAAATCAACAACAAGGTTCATCAATGTTATTTAGCCATTATCATCATTAATATCCAAAGTGTCAACACATTAATATGCATGCTAAACAATAGGTGTATATAATATAAACCACGGGACTAATAATGCTAATAATCATCTAAGAATTACCAATATCACATAGCCATTATCAAGAATATTTAATGCTAACCAAAATCATCAATGCTTATCACAATCTAAACAATCTCCCATGTGTCTAGGTTTATCATATTCAATTGTATATATAAGAAAGCACAAGGGGTGTGGTGAGTCCAAGAGCACCATATCCTATTAGTCAACTAAAAAATTAGTACTTGCATAACACTTTTAATATAAATACATCATGCAATATAAAGAAGGAACATTGTATTGGCTAAGTACACAAATCCTTCTAATAACACATCAAAATAGGTATTACTCATCCTAGGCCATCAAGGGTATAATCACCAGGTCACACATGACTCTCATTGAGCAAGGAATAACCTTAGAAAGAGGAATCTGATTGTCAATATAAAACACACAAAGTCAAGTCAAAGGGTAGCTGACACAAAATATAGAAACACAGTAATAATCATTGAAGGGAACGCATCACATGTTACAAGTAATGTCATTCATCGATAACTAATCACCAAGGTGTTCTCAACCATTTTCTATAGAGAATGATACTCATAACCATTAGCTAGTCATAAAAGAGGCAATCCTCCATAATCAACCGCAACATTCGTCATCATAGACAAATAAAAACCCACATAGTGACAGCACTTACCATGAGGTGTTATAATCCTCCCACTCATAGTAGGGATACTACCTTGAAGCCAATTCAATATTACGAACTCAAGTAAGAAACTGCTTCATTAAAGTGTTCATTTATTTGAATATGAGAGTGGAAAAAGTGCTACCATTGCCATTTCCTCAAACACATGGTTCCCATCAATAATATGACATGCACAATATATATACATAACTATCAAATAGTAACAATTAAATGAAGTAAAGGCATTGCAATTCAACAAATGATAAGTAATGCAACAAACCTAGCGTAAGCAATGTGTTACCATTATAAATCATATGCATACAAGGAGCAATACCTATGATTTTTGAATGTCATACATCACACAATATGATTGCCAACTATTAACGTTTACCACTTGTAACTCCACTAAGGCCATTATCTATTTATTGTGATAATTAAGGATTCTATGATAACATCAAGCTAGAGCTATGCAAGTTTAACAATTATCTGGGGTGGAAATCAATCTAGCATGTCATTTAGCAGTATTAACAACTATCTACCTTTGTATTAGTATAGATTCTATCACACAATATTATTGCCAACTATTAACGTTTACCACTTGTAACTCCACTAAGGCCATTATCTATTTATTGTGATAATTAAGGGTTCTATGATAACATCAAGCTAAAGCTATACAAGTTTAACAATTATCTTGGATGGAAATCAATCTAGCATGTCATTTAGCAATATTAACAACTATCTACCTTTGTATTAGTATAGATAACTTTTTTTTAAACAAATGGATAGAAGCAACAAATGTGACAAAAAATTTAAACTAGAAAACCAAACTACTCATGTTAAGAAAACACTATGACAAGCTAAGAAACTCTAGTCAACATGTTACATTTTGCAAGTTAATATTATCAAGATCAAAAAATGGTATACAACTACCTTCCTCAAGCACGCATTGATATCTCCAAATCACTATATCATACACTCAACCCGTTCCATATTGAACTTCTCAAACTATCAATAACAAATTAAAACTGGCACATTGCATTGTTAACTTCTCTCCTTTAACTAGAGTTAAATTCAAGGAATCGATTACATATAATATCTTATATAGCTTATAAGAATAGGCTAGCAACTTTGGAAAAAAAAATTAATAATGACACGAATTCCAATAATGATCAGCCAGAAAGACTAAACAAATCCATGTAATTAAGAAGGTGTTAATGTCGTATTAAATATTTTATTTTAATCAAATTCAATGACACAAACAATAAACAATATTAATAGTGACGAACAACCTTATATAAAAAATCATCCACACGTACCAATGAGTGGAGTAGCTTATTAGTGTCTCTTTAACTAGAATTTAAGACGGAAATAGAAAGTGTACCGAACTTTTTAAATCAACAATCATGTCCTTTTAAAGATAAAGATAAGGCCTCTCAATTGAACATATATGTCATCCTTTTTTTTCTTCATCAACTCCGTGCCTATGAATAATTCATATATTCTCACGCTCTATAAATAATTGAAGGAAGGAAGTGAGTTGGTTAACGGTCTTACATCGCACTAAAGGCTCCTCTTCTTGATGTTAAGGCACCTCTTCAATAACGGGAATAAAAGGGAAGATACTCTCAATCACACGTCATGAAGCAATATTAGTAGGAATAAAAGGGAAGATAATCTCAATGTGAAGCACTAAACTATAGGCAACATAGGTAGAAGTAATAGGAAGGGAAACTAAAACACATGCAGAGGCAACTAGTTATCCACTATTCTTAGTCTATGTTTCGTATTTATGTTTTTTTTTTTTTATGTTAGAAATCTAAATAAGCATCTTAAATATAGTAGTTCCACAAAGGACTAGATTAGCTTATTGCACTCACTTAGTAAAATAATCTCACACAACTTTGTTTCAGTAAATTGAGGTTTTTTAGCAATTCAATTGGGGCTGCCTTTAATTGGTGCGGTTCTATGTGTTGAATGTGTGTGTTTAGGTTTGAATCCATCACAATCCCCTTCCTTGTTCTCACAGGAGATATCTTCCAAGGATTTGTTGTTTGTTTAAGGGATCAAGAACATGCAAACCAAACTAAGAGCATTTGCTCCTCCTAAGACTACAAAGACCATTAAATACCAATACCTATGTGGTAGCTTTTGTCAACTTCAACTATGTGAGTGAATTGAGATCCATAGAGAAAACCTAAGACTCTAATTATGGCTCCCACTTTGCATATTATTGTTGATATTCCATGTCGGTTCATAGCTTGACTCCAACCAAAACCCTTATTCATAGTGTGTGGAAATAACATGTAGGCCTCGAATCGAATGGATTTCTAGTGCTACATTATGCTAGATTACCTCTTTTGGATATTTTATAACACAAGGAGAAGATGTATCAAGTTATTTGTATGGGGTGTGTCAATAATAGAGGAAAGCACTAAATGTATATGTTTTGTGTAACCTTTTCTTGAATGAGGGGAAATAATAATAAGAATAATACTTCAGTAAAATAAAGATAATAGCATTACTCAATGCTTACTCAATCTTTTATAAGTTGGGCACTTATTATTATGAGAAGAAAAGCTTCTTGAACTAACAAGGGCCCTAGGAAAGGAGTGGAAGGAAGTACATGTTAATTAGGTGTAGGATAAGGTAAATTAGTAGGGATGAGGGAAAGCACATATTGGTAGTAGTGGATAGGGGGGATATACATGACAAGAAGCATACTCCAACAATGTTAATGATTCTAGTGCTAGTGCAATGCATGCACCAATGCCTATACATCTTATTTGAGCTACCCACTAGTCTATGCTAGTATGTTGAATTTGTTTTTCTTCTTGAAATCACAGGCTACTATCCACTGATAGATTCACCGATTTCTAGGTCACCCATGCACTACTGATGAAATATGATGTATATCATAAGGTAGCAAGTGGTTTTCATAAGGTCTTGTTCTACCAGGTACCTCAAGAACAAAATTGTCAAGTAGATGAGCAAGCCAACCAAGCCACACAACTTCAAGAAGGTGTGCTAAGGAAAAAAGGAATGTTTTATCGCCATCCAATCCCTTAATTTGGTTTAGTATCAAATCATGACAAGTACCCTCATATTAATGAACCACATGGCACATAGTTAAGCTTGATGGATTGCATATGAGGAAAAGGGATATGATAGGACTTGTGTTTTATTTTCGTGCATGTAGTCTCGGAACCCTAGCCTATCATTTCAGTCGTTTCCATGGATTTATTGCAACAAAGGTGGGATAATGCATCTTGTCATGGATGTGAGCCCTGAAAGCGGGAGTAAAGTCATTTACTAATAAGAATTTGTCCTTCTTAGTGGATTATCCTTGTTGACGATTAAAAATCGCAACGAAGTTTTTTGCCTGTAAAGTGTTGCTAAAGCCTATTATTATAAAGCTAACATGATAAATAATACTAGTAGGTGGGACCCCCTTGTAGATTAGAGATCAGATATGGTTCTTATTGATGTTGTGCTATTGTTTGACACTGCTTACATGGTTGATGAGATCTTATTTTATTGGCGATGGATAAATCTTATTATGTGTTGATTCTAATTGCGACAGTTGGATGATGAATAAGGCGTGCTATGTGTTTCTTTTTTGTTGCTCTAAGATCAAATTTTATGTTACAATGGCCATGTTGTCTATTGTTTCCATTGCTATCTGTGCTTGGATTCATTACTGTGACACCTACACAATAAACATGTTAGCAACAACACATAAGAGAAATTAAAAAGAAATAAAAGCAACCTAAGAAAAATGTAAAGGGAAGAAATCTAACTATGCTCTTATACTACACTACATGCATCGTGATTTAAGTGATTGTTTGTTATCATAGCTAATAGGTTAATAGCTATGTGATTTGTTGATTTATATGGTTGATACACATTATGGTTAAGTTGGAAATGGTAAGATATGATGTGGGTGGCGCGTTTGACAAGTGATAGATGCTAATTACAATGCATGGTTTAAATGATGGTTAATGGAAGTTGGTTGGCGTGTATTAAGAAATTAATTGACTGGGGGTGGAGGCGACGTGCATTTACTGCACGTCACCCTTACTCCTTCCACTGGTCGCCACCCTATTTGGGCTATTGTTCAATTGTGTTAGTTGTGGTTATGCTCCGACTTTCAAGCAGAGGGAGAACCGCTCGACCAACTCTCGTTTTAAGGTGCTTTTGATTACAGGTATGTCTTTTTTTTGCCATCCATGAGTCTGCTCTGGTTATGAAATAGATATTGGCTCGGATGTATGGGTTTGTGCTTTCCTTAAGTATGGAAACTATGTAAAATTGTGATTTTTGAAATGAATCGTTGGTGTGCTTTCACTGCAATAATGTTTGGAGTCACAATGTTATTGGTCATCCTGAGTGTTAGCGGTCGTAAAGGCTCTTTGTCATCCTTGTTGGTTCTAGTTGGAGGGTTTCGTTGGTCTAGAATGGTTGTTTGTCTGACACATTCATATCCCATACCCAATCTTGGCTTTTATGGGATTTAATGGGTTTTAACGCCTTGTGTCACTACGCATTATTCACTTGGGCATTGGGTTGTTCATACTACTATTGGTCATGCAGTGGGTTATATTGCTTCTTCTCGGCTCTGCTTCATTTCAGCGTTGTTGGTTGGTTGGCTGGGAGAACCACGAGGGTTATACCATGTGTGTGCTAAGTATCATTACAAGGCCCAAATGGAGCCTTGCTCCTCTGTTCATAGCTTCTCTTGTCACGGGATCTGTCACCCTGTCCACGAAGTCAATTGTGGTATTTCTTGTGTGTGCATTGTTGGTCTCAGAGGTTTTCACCATCAAGAAGAGTCGACTCTAGCCTCCCTTTGTTGGTCCACAGAGAAAACCCTTGGTTCCTCAAGTCTGAATGTTGATAGAGGAGACCGTTATGGCCTGTCGGGTGTACTGTTGGTAGTTATGGATTGGTGGTGTATTGTCGACAGAGTGGATTACTGGCTTGACCCGTTAATTATGTGACAGTGGTGTTGGTTTTGGTATCTAGTCACTGCAACTATTATTATAATTGGATGGATAAGCTCAGCATGGTTAATTGGATGAATTGTTAAATCAAATACACAGTCGTTGTCCTTGTGTTTATTGAATTGATAACTCAACATTGCTTTTAATTGATTAATTTGCAGCGTTGCTTCATGCGTGATGTTTGGGTATGTGTGGCATTCCTACAGCATGTTAGGTCGAGTTGTTGATTATTATGACTGAGTGTTTTAATTGCCATGGGAGTACTACAATAATGGTGTTTATGGTATGGCTATCCACTGTGTATGTTATGGATATTTTTGGTTGCGCCCCCAGAGATAGTCACAAAGTTTTAAACATTGCTTTGTTGCAATTTGATTATTTGTGTTATGAGATCGGGTATGCTATTACTGCCTCGTCGTGTTGGATAGCCCAGCATTTTGAATGTTTAGAGTCAAAGAAAATTGGACTTGTACAGTCACAGAAATACACTTGAGTTTTGTCGAATGGTTGTGCATTTCACAGCATAGCGTGAGTTGAAGTGGTGATTTGTTATCTGTGTGTTTAAATGACAAGTCGGGATCTTTGCAAGTTAAATATGGATCATTGTGTTGATTGTCCACTATGTATATTTAATGAATATCATGCATTTCAACAGTGATAAGCACGGGTGTTGTGACAGTATAACCCCATTGCAATTTAATTATTGATGAATTAAAAGGCATAATCGAGCATGATTTGTATGTCTGTATGTGATGATTGAAACAATTGGCAGTGGTTGATGAGTTGGCATTGAACAGAGTGGAAGTAATTGATTGTGTATTCATTTGGAAATTGTTTAAAATATGAAAATGATAAGTGAGATTAACAGGGCTCCCCTACAGGCTATTATGGAATGCATATTGTCTTGTTTGATGACACTGAGTTAAAAAATTAATTACAAACATGAAGCGAGTTAATGCACAGGATTGCTTGAACTATGCACAATAATTGTTTTGGGTCACAGTGGTCATTTAGTTATTGTGTTTCCTTTTACAGAATGGTTATATGGATTACTTAATTAATTTTATGAACAGTAATCACTCTCTTTTCCTACCATTATTTTTATTTCCACTAATTACAACCCCCTCGCCTTCCCACATTAATTTTTCACTCCCTGTTCTAAAATTAATTACAGTCAAGAAAAATTCCATGTTGGATCAGTTTAAAGTCATTGGAATACAGTGATGTTTTATTTGGTTTGAATAACAATTGATTGTTGTGGTCTTTGAGCAGTAACCATATTTATTTTCCCCCCATTCTATCATTTTTCACTAAATACAGGCCCCTCGCATATCCCGGGACCTTTTGTTCACCCCCTGCTCATTGACGACAGTTAAACAATTTTTATGGATTGGATTGCATGAGCCTGATATGTTGCTGAGCCAAAATCTGTTTCATATTTTTAAAGATTTATCATGTATGGTTGTTAAAAGGACTATTTTCTAATCAATCATGCATGCAGGAATGAGCTTCTTCAGCTGAGGTATCCATGGCAGAGGCAACCGAGGGAGAGGTAATTGGAACATAGGCCCAAGAAGGCCAAGGTTCTCCATACACTTTGATGTTGACTCGCAACAGTTAGGCCAGTTGTTTCCGGCTAGATTTTTTAATTGGATTGGGCAAGGAATGGTCCAACCTAGGCCTGAAAGGCCTCCTTTCCAAGCTCCACAGGCCCCTGGTATTCTCGTGCCCCCTCATGTCTCATTGCAACCCGAGGTCTCGAAAATGACGGATGGAAAGAGATTGCCCACCCGGTAGTCTCCCAACATCGTGGCTGGCCCAATTTGTCCTTACATTCTCCCCCACCTGTTAACTATATTTCCCAAGCTGCACCTGTCCACTTGCCAGTTCAATCCTCTCATGCTAGAAAAAGGCTTAAAATTGAGGCCCACCATGCCCTTGACAAAGGAAAAGCCATTGTTTCCCCTTCCTCACCCTCCAATGGTTCTGATAAATCAGTCTCTTCCCAGATGCATTTGAGGGATGATTGTTCTCACGTGATCAGTGAGATTAGGCCCAAAGGTTCAACGCAGCCAAAGGCAAATTCAGTAAAATCAAAGGGTGACAGCACCAATCAAGGAAAGATTGCATCTCAGAGTGGGAAATATGGATTTTGAGTTTTTTTATTTTATCTATTGTTGATGACACTTGACTTCATAAATTTTTGGACAACATGTTTTATTTTTGGATATATGAGTAATGCATTTTTGAAAACAGTGTCAAATATAAATGAGATAAATTGTCAAAATGTGCATGTGGTGATGGGAGTCACAAGGAGAGATGTTCTTTCTTAATTGACTAGTTATGTTAAAATTGTTAAGAGCTAAATGGGAGTCACAAAAGGGTCCCACCTACTAGTTATTATTTATTTATAACCCATATTATGATTATTACTTTTCCCCCTAACCAAAAAGTTGGTTGAGTCTTTAGTTAACTTAACTAATGAGGTGGTTCAACTACCTCAACCAATTCGGATTTGCTTAAAGGCAAAAGGAAAGGGAGGAACAAGAGGAGGATAGAAGGAGAAGCATACTAAGGTTTTCTCTTTGAGTTTATGTTGAGATAATTCAGTTTTCATTCATTCCTTAATTTATCAGAAGCCTAATTATCTTTTATGATAGCAGGGTCTTATTCTAGACAACAACATTCAAGGTTGAATTACATCATTCAGACACTTGTTTTTCAGAGGTGTTGATCTATCTTTGATAGTCTGTGTAGACTTGTTTGTTTGTGAATTAGTTTTCATGACTGACAAAGGCTATTGTGCAGAGTCGAGTGGGAAACAATATGTGGCAAGTTGATCCATCTTTTAGAGTTCATTTTTGGTTTTCTGTCAGAGGTCCTTTTGTATGTTTCATCAGGGATGTCTAAGTTTGACTTTGGTCCAAAATTTCTGTATGAGATTTTGTAAAGAAAATGACTCTTTGGTGAATTGGAATGAAATAAAGGATTTATTTATGTCTCGTATGTCTTGATTATCATCTTGGTGTCCTACTTCTGTCTATACACTTGTTTTCATCAACTATTATATTCAGAAAATCATATTAAAATGAGTTTTTCAGCAAGCTTTTATTTGTGAAAAAGACCAGCCTAAGCACTTGTAATTGATACTTGTGAGTTAGGATTTTATTTTTGATGGTTATAAACCTAGGGTGACATTTCTATGTATTTTGCTTTAGCCAAGAAGAATCTGAAAATGTTTGAGTAAGATCATTTCATATCTTTTCCTCAAATATCCCCTGGAATTTTTGTTTCATATTTTTCAACCCTAGCTCTCATTCTCAAGGTATTGGTTTTGGGGTTTTGTATAGTGAAATCCTCAAGTGGCTTATGTATGTTGGTTGTGTTTCTAAGGAAAAAAACTCATTGTCTTCATGTGTTGTCAAAACGAAGGAGTGAATTTTTTATGCTTGTAATTGGAAATCTCTTCCTAGGGGCTTTAGTGATTTCTCCCTAAATTTCTTTAGGTTCTTTAGTCTGAGCTTATTTATGGTTGACTGGGCAAGAATCAAGGTATACTCATTACTCTGGTTTAATTTCTTTTTTGATATATTTTCGCAACACTATTTCTAATTTAGGTGGATACTAATGGACAATCACATGTTCCACTAATTCAAAATGGTTCCACTTCTTGGTAGTTTTTCTATGGTTTTTCGGGTCCCAAATTTTTGGGGTTGTTTTGAGGCCCTAAACGACAACTTTTTGGCGTGAAGTCACCTAATATGTAGAAAAAGGTAAATGTTATGCCATTCGAAATGTGTACTTCACAATTAGACCTTTCTGACAGGCCATTGAGCACCCCAAACAGAGATCGTATGAAAAAGTTACACCCCCAAGAAGTTGACGTATCAACGAACCACATCGGGGCCCACAAACATTTTGGTGTTTCATCTTGTGGGGTTAGGGTTTTGTATGTTTAGAGTTTTCTCATTGATGATTTATGTTAAAAGGCCTTTTCGACCTCTTTGTAATCATCTTCTTGTGAATGAGTGTAGTTGACACATCTCTCTCTCCAGGGATAAGCTACCACCATTCTAGATAGCTTGTGTGCTTTGCATTTTATAGTATTTGTATTCCAAACAGTCATTAATAGAATCTGAGGTTAATTTTATTATTGTGTTTCTTACAATATCTCTATGTGTTTCCTTGTTATATCTCTACCTTCATGTCGTTCTCAATATAATCTGGATCAATTTCTTTTCCATAGATTATAGGGAGGCTCAAGACTTCATAATATCCCTTCAAAAACATTAAGAGTCCATACAGGGTAACATGACCTCTATATTTTTTGTTTCCACAGAGGTTCATGAAAATGAACATCAATGTGCAGCCCAAAACATCAATGTTCATATGCAGAGCATTATATTTCAATTAAATGTGTATCAGAGAGGAAAACAATTTGTGTGGCATGGCACAAATTGGGGTTGGGGATGCTACATTGTGGTATTAGAGCTCCAGTTCGACATTGAGCCTACATGGGCCGGATAATAAAGTGTTGAAGTAGAAAACTGTAGAAATTAAAATTCCAGAGGAAGTCTGCAATTTGTTTGATAAAGTTACTACACTGAAATTGGGGGAAATTTCACAAGTAATTTGAAAGAATCGAGCCCATGAATTAAAATAATCAATTTTGATCTCTAATTGGGAAAATTTGGTCATGTAGATGGCCGAATTTATATTTTACGGAGTATCCATGACACCCATGATAAAATTGGGTGAAATTGGGCAAAAGCCCCAATTTCTATAATGAAATTATGGAGAAATTTGACGTGGGAGGATTGAATTTCATGTGAAAAGGTTGATTTGACATGCAAAAGGATGGAATTGGATGTATTAAGTTAGTTTCGGAGCGTCAATGGTGGTCCGAGAAAGGAACTTTGAAATTATGCATTATTGGGCATTTTGGGAAAAATGGAAAAAATGGAAAAAAATGGGAATTTATTCGTACGATGACGATGAAGTGGAGACCATGTGTCATCTAATGTGGTATATGGATGACGTGTACTTCCATGATGGTATGTACATGGTGGCAATTGGCACCAAGTGTGGTAGGTGGCAAGTGAGGTAGAGTTGTAGTGGCGGGTGCTTGCCTATCCAGTGGAACCATGAGTCTGAGACCCGCGGAACCTTATTTGCGGGGGGGTCCCCTGGTGGGTTTGGAAACCACCAAGGGGGATGGGGTGAAATTAACCACAAGTATCCACATCACCAAGCCAAAAACTGACGATTTTCCTTTGTTGACCCCCCCCTTATTAGCGGTCGGTAGGTCGAGGGGGCCCGTGATGCAATGATGATTGTCGATCGTTGTCGACCCCCTCCAATCCTTCATCGTTGGATCCAATAGGAGTGAAAGTTGTGCACGTGGGGAAAAATTTTCATCAGATGGGGCCCTCCCATCCCTGTGACCCATAGAATATTTCCATGTAGGTAGTCATGGTTGTGGGGCTCGAAAGGCAAGGTAATGCGCACCAGGAGAAGGATAGAAGGTGTAAGGGGTTGATGACACAAGTTAGGGTGGAAAAAGGATAACATAGCATCAATTCAAGGGTGATAGGTGGACCCAGAGCGCCATTTCGACATCTTGGTCAGCGGAATTTAATCAATTTTCTAAGAAATTAGTGAAAATTACCAAAAAATTTAGGTGTTTTCCAAGTCATGTTTTTGTAGGCCCTTTTCAGAGGCCTAAACAACTTTTTTTGGAAATCAAATTCATAAATAAATTTGTAAAAATATAATTTTTATATCTAAAATTATATGTCTCGAAACGATCTTTATAACGAGATAAATTATTTGTCAAACAGAGCCTGTATGAGGGAGTTACAAGCCAAACAGTGCAAGGTAAATTTTGGGGTATTGGTTTACTCCGGAGGCTATAACTTCTTGCTCGGAAGTCGGATTGGGGAACATGAGAAATATATCGAAATATATTGAGCCATAGAAGACAACGCTGGAGTGAAATTGAGATTTTGGGCACCTAAAAGTGCACAGGGGGACATAGAATGCACTTGTAGCATTCAAGGCTAAAAAGATAAATTGGCCTAAAACTTCGGCAGGATGTATCTAGTGGCTTGGAGCTCAAATGAATATGAAACTTGGTCATGTTGTCCAAAATATGGTCATGAAGGAAACTAGTTGAGATCTTTTCAAAACTCCAAATGATTAGGCACAAATATGCATGGACATAGATAAAAAATAAAAAAAAATGCACATGGTAAAGGATGTGCAGAAGGAGTAAATGGGTAATAAGAAAATGGCCATAAATTTCTGCTCGAGACTCGGAATTGAGAAAGAAAGAAATCATTGGAAAGGTATTGGATAAAGGATTATAGATATTCACCCATAAATGTGAATTGGATAGTCAAATTCATAGGGAATCAGAAAAACTATTTCTGGTGTTTTAAAAGGACATACTGGTGCATAATCCTAATAGATTTGTTAATTTATTATAGTATAAAAAATCCTTTGCCTACCCATTTTGCAGATTTAAGGGAAAATATAACAACAATATTAATAAGAATATCAGAGGCATGGAAAAATCCCAGAGGACTTACAGTCATGAGGATGAATTCAGGGGGTTGTGTGTGAGCATGGATAATGCAAGGACATAATCCAGTGGGCATGGAGAAGGCAAGGAAGAAAGTATGAATTTGGTGGAGGCTATAAAGAGTCTGAAAATAGATGTCCAAAGTTATAAAGTTGATAATGAGAGGCTTATGAAATCCAAGGAGTAGCAAGATGTCTTCAACATCAAGTTGTTGCAGAGCTTGGACAGAATAGAGAAGAAAATGGATAAGGAGGTAGAGTCAAGCAAGTCAAGGATTCATAGATCCCATGCCAAAAGAGGAGAATTTGAATGATCCAAATTATTTTTAGAATGAAATTAATGTGGAGATAATAACAATTAAATACACATAAATATTACAAGAAACGAAGTAATACAAAATTTCTATTAATGAAAGAAATGTACAGAAACTATAAAAATATAGAGTGAATAAACTCGCTAGAATGGTGGCAGCTTATCTTTGAGAAGAGATGTGATGGCTACATTCATTTGCAATACAATGAGGCTCCAAAGGCATTTTTAACATAAATAAAATCCAAAACCCTAACCCTGGAAGATGAAATTCCAAAAGGTTTGTGGGCCCCGATGAGTGTAGTTGATACGTCAACTTCCCGAGGGTGTAACTTTTTCATACGATCTCCATTTGGGGCACACAATAGCTCATTGGAAAGGTATACCTGAGAAGAAAACATTTTTATTGGGCCTAGGCGTGGGATGGATTATAGCTTGGGCCATCAAACATCAAAAAAAGTCGTTTAGGGCCTCAAAATGACCCTAGAAGTTTGGGACCCGAAAAACTGTAGAACAAATGCCCAGGTGGAAAATTGTATTTCGAGCCAGTGGAATAGGTGGGTGGCCACCGATATCCACCAAGATCATTCCTCCCCCCTTAGGAAGCAATGGTCTCCATTGCGTCAAGTTCCCAGGGAATCTTTTGTTGAATTTGAACCTTGGTGAGCTACTTTCCCTGTTGAATAAGTTGTCTTTCTTAGCTTGTTGAAGGATATCATGAACCTGTTGTTGTAGGGGTTGGATCCATTCAACTAATCTAGCTACATGATCTGCCTGACTGTGGGAGGAATATATTGGTGAAGATGCATCATGAAGAGTATGAAGGGCCCTGTTATGACTTTTCTTGATTGGACAGTGTGGAGGCACCCCCATAGGTGAAGTAAGAATATATTTGTGCTCTTATACAATATTGTCGATCTGCTTCTGCTGGATAGAAAGGTATTGGGTAGAGGTTGCAATGGTTGCAGTGTCCTTTTGTTTACCTTTTGTCCATATCACAAAGAATCTAAACGTTTTCGTATGAGAGACTACTTTGTGGCACTGTTTTGGCGAGACAGTAGTCAGAACTACCTCTGGTACCTTGTAGAGTTGACCCCCCAGAGTAAAAATGACACTACAGGGTCGAGACTTGTAAACAGCATGATTCTTCCACATATATGGCTGGCCTAAAATAACATCATATATTTCCAATGGGGCAACATCACACATTACCTCATCGTTGAAGGGCTTGATGTCACAAGACAGGCGGCACTGTTGGTTGATGCATAGATCTCATCCTTAGCGAAGCCATCCAATATTGTATGGTTGTGGGTGTGGTGTTGTCAAAAAATCCAAATGATTGAAGACCTCTACTTAGATGAGGTTCTTTTGGCTTCTACTATCAACAATGAAATGCAATAGGGTCCCCTTCACCCACATTTTTGAATGGAAGAGGTGCTCCCCCTCCTCGGGATCCTTTGGCTCTTCTGGTTGGATTTTTGTGGTCATGATGGTAGTACTGGGTTCTGCATCAATGATTCATCTCCTTTTTCTTTTTTTCTAAATCAAGGTATGAGTCAGGACTCAGCTCTGTTTCTTTGAGCTTGGCCACCAATGACTATTTTGACCGACATTCATCGTTGTTGTGCCAAGGGATTTTGTGCAATTTGCACCACTTTCCAGTGTCCTTCTTTGCCTTCATGTTACCCTTCTTTTCTTGTGTCTTGTACTAGTTGTCTTGAGGTTGGTTGTTTTATGAGTTAGGGCTGCCTTTACCATAATTTGGTTGTTGTGGATTTATAGACCCGAAATCCCGCTTGTTTTGTTGCTTAAATTTATGTTCTATTTTAACAGTGTATCGATAAGCGGCTCCCAATGATGAGATGTCAAGAAAATCCATTTTGGTTTGGATGTACCTGTATAAATCCCCACGGTATTTTATAATCAAACGTCACTCAGATTCTTTGATACCCAACTTAGGTGGAAAGGTATGGAAGGTATATGTGAACTCCAACACTGTTTATCCCCTATCTTGATACAGTGTGGTCCATCTCATGTATTGGTCGTCATAGTTTCCAACAGGGTAATATTGTTCCTTGATGGCATCCATAAAATATTCCCAAGTGGGTTCGGCCTCAAACATTCTAGACTCCTCTGTGGAATTATGCTCACATTAAATTTCCCACCAATATTTTACATGGGGGACAACCTTAAGGAGTGCAAAGGTGATATTTTCCCTATCAGAAAAATTGTGGACAGAGAAATAACCTTCTGGAAGATTTAACCACTTTTACAAAGCATTTGCATATATCTGACCTTCAAACACAAGAATATCAAAATTAATTTTTACCTTGAAAGGGGATATGCTTCCAAAGTGGTTGCTTGATGAATATGTGTATGTTGTTATCAGTGGTCGTCGAAGGATTTGGGAAAAATTCTCCATCATTTTGTCCCTATGTCGCATGAGGGATTTCTCGAGTAATAGTTGAATAGAATCTTCTACTCCCTCATCTCTCTTTTCTTCCACCATGGGAGGTTGTTTGGGTTGAAGAGAGCATTTTTCCTCAAGAGAAACTAGCTTGAGATCCAACTCTCTATACCATGACCTCGTCGGAGACATGCACTAAGAAATGACAAGGAGCAGCCTGCTCTGATACCACTAATCTAGATTATTTTGAGAACGAAATGAAGGTAGAGATACAAAAATTAAATACACATAATTATTGCAAGAAACAGAGAGATACAATAATACAAAATTTCTATTAATGAGAGAAATGTACAAAAACTGTAAAAATACAGAGTGAATGAATTCGCTAGAACGGTGACATCTTATCTCTGAGAAGATATGTGACAGATACGCTCTTCACAAGAATATGATGTTTACAATGAGGCTCCAAATTATTTTTTAACATAAATAAATTCCAAAACCCTAACCCCGGAATATGAAACACCAAAAGGTTTGCAGGCCTCGATGGGGGTAGTTGATACGTCAACTTCCCAAGGGTGTAACTTTGCATACGATCTCCATTTGGGCAGCATGAAATCTCATTGGAAAGTTCTATCTGAGAAGAATAAATTCTGACTAGGCCCAGGATAAATCCTTTGGCTATTTCTTGGGCCCCTAAACATCAAAAAAACGTCGTTTAGGGCCTCAAAATGTCCCCAAAAGTTTGGGACCCGAAAAACTATAGAAAAATTGCCAAGGTGGAAAACTGTATTTCGAGAAAATGGAATAGGTGGGTGGGCATCGATATCTACTTGGATCATTGAAGGTGTTGGTAGACACCATCATCACTCACCAATAATCTCAGTTAGAAGAGAATATAACAATCCAATCTTATCTCCTGTCAAAAGGTATAAGAGGAGGTCAAGGGTAGATGAACTACAAGGAGAAATGAATAAGATCAAGCCTCCTACCTTTGATGGTGAGAATAAAAAAGATGAATATGCAGAGACTTTTCTATTGAGGATGAGGAATTAATTTCAATATCACAATTATTCCTCACAAGCAGAAGGAAGAATTGTCATCTACCAGCTCAAAGGAAAATCATCAATGTGGTGGAACCAGTTTGTACAAGTGCAACACATCAATGAGAAAAAGGTTACTTGGAAGGAGTTCTAAATTTATTTTGAAAATAAGTACTTAACCAAACATTATTATTATATAAAGATGAAGGAGTTCTTCAAACTCGAGCTTGGAAGTATGACCATGGATAAGTATGAAAGGAAATTCTTAGAGCTGCTAAAATATGTTGACTTCATCAAGGATGAATAGATCAAGATTCAAAGGTACCTAAGTGGTATGCCATCAATTTTCAGTGATAAGATACAATGATAAGAGGGTATCTCGAACCAACCCCTAACCAACTAAAACCTTCTGGAAACGACCCCTCAAAATGCGGTATGATGGTTGTAACCACTTCATCGCTTCCCTAGAATTGAGAACGGGGCGATAGTATCGCTCCCCTATAACTGGGCAAGGAGAAATGACAAGGGTTCATCCTCCTCTATATATGGGCAGGGGATAAATGAAACTCAAAAAGGGCCAAAATCCCAAGGTGAAAGATAGTATTGTGACCTACAAATGATAGGTTTCCCCTCCAACATGTCTATGTATTATGACAAATATTCCCACATGGTGATGAAATTTCAACACTTAAGGTGATGAAATTGTGACACTTAAGTGCAACAAATAGGTGTGTAACATATGCCCCCTAAAGTGTGAGGTCATAAGATAAATCGATGGCCAAAACACATTACAAAAACATGTATGTAAGGGTGTTGGATTAGGAGAGTTGAGATAAAGTTGCAAACAAACACCAAATAGTATATACATATCATCCTCGAGTTAGGCATACCCATGCTCGGAATTAACTAACTCAAACCATGGTCGTCGACCAATACACTGCAGATCCATGAAAGCACTAACTAAGGATATGGCCACCAAATATTCAATGTGGATCTATACCTCCATGATGCAATCAGGTTGTAGCCATGAAAAAACACACATTGGAGCTACGATATGACAAAAACATAGCCACAAACCAATACAAAGTGGATCTATGTGATAGAATATATATTAGTGAGATCGCCAGCATGATGGCCATACTAGAATCTTCTAAGTACTTCAAATAATCTCCATTGCAACCTGGGTGAGGCATGTAACAGAGGTGGGTGCCTAAGGGGTTCCCAGGGTATTCATCTCGATCTTGAAATGGTACTATTCTATCCACGTGAATAGATGTGTTGATGTTGAACATGGTAGAAACCACTTGATTATTGGTCATTGATGTATATCGTTAACAAGTGCAAGGGAAACCACCAATGATGACAATGACTCCTAAAGTACCTTATTACATTCCATTGAATGTGAATAAATGAGTTGAAGTCAAAAATTCGTGGAATCATTCGGTCAGAGGTCAATGATGTAAACCTATTATCGATTACAAGGAGACCTACCATTGGGGCATGCAAGTTCCAACATACTAACTAGTTTCTAAGTCTAATTCCTGGATAATGTTTTAAAGTCAACAAGAATAGACTCTTCAAATGAGACCATGATGTGTCCCCCGTCATTTACATGAAATTGACATAGGAAAGTGATGTAAGATAATATATCAAATGAGCACAAAATGACACGAGGATGAAGGTTGGTAATACTGCAGAGTGGTTGATTTGGGATGAAACTTCCTTGAACATTGTGAGGCATGACAAATGACTTGGCAGCATTAACTTGATGAGATATAGACCAAAACATCATGCGATGATAACTGGGGCACTATTAGGGTGGTTCAAAGGAGTATAATGACTCATAGGATTGGTATGACTCAGAGAGACAACAAACAGCTTCCATAAGCGGAGGAAATGAAGGTTCATGTACTAGATCTAGTGGAAGACTCGACTAAATTGGAGGGGGGTCTATTTCATTTTTTAACGAGCTTGACACGGACAATAAACTATGCTCATGGTTATACACCCACGACGGGGCATAAAAAAATTCACTTTTCTTAAAGGATAGAATCTCCATTCCTGGTTTCTAATTTGGAAATTTGGAGAACCAGTCCGACCTCCTGGTCAAGGATCTCCGATTTTAAATCAAAGAAACTCTCTGAGAGCAACTCTCTGAGACCTTGATGGTCTCGTTCTGTAATTAAACAGAAGACCTTTCGGCTTCTTGGTGCAGGTTTAATGGCACCCCGCGACCTTCCCTTTCGCTTCCTTGTGAAATCTCATAGTATTGGGCGTTATATCCTTTTCTGGATAAGCCCCCTCTTGATGTGACCTTGGGCGATGACCTTATGGAACCGCGTGATTTTGAACGTGGCCAAAGGAGGTTTGAATCAAACTGCTTTTCAGCCCGCAGTTCTCCTCGAGCCTCCACGTGTCCTCTTTTCAAATCCACAGTTTGAATTGTGGCTCGCCCTCAACTTTTTAACGTCTGTGCAACTCTTATCCCTGCAATGTTATGGGACCGTCGATCTCCCGATATTGATGGTACTTCGAGAAGACACCAAAAAGGGGTACAGTATAAATCATTAAGCAAACATATATATCCCTGCAACATTCATAGGATATCCAACTTTAATTCACAGTACCACTTAAATGCACAAGATATGTGATTTACTTATCTATTACAGGTGGTAGCCAACTAACTGACTGTGGTTGTTCGTCCTTCCACCCAACCATAGGCTCAGAGGCATTCATTCTTAGAACTCTGGCCACCCCCGTGCCAAGCCATTATATCACCAAGGAACTCTTGTAGTTCTCAAGGACTCTTTCTTTGTTTCAGCTTCTGCTCGGGTTCTGTTCTCTGCAAACTTTCAGAAACTTTCTTCTATGTTATGGCCTCGACGAGGTTTATCAGATGCTCACTCATAATCAATCTCATGGCCTTCTTTTCATTATCCACTGGAGAGCTATGCCCTTCTCCTTATCGTTTTGTATCTTTTTCTTCTAGGATGGTTCTTGACCCATCATGTTCCTTCTATTAGAAGGGAGCTCCAGTCAACTTGGTCTACCATACCCAGTGGTACTTTGGGCTGACATTCTACAGTTTTGGCCATGCTTCCATTTATGGGAGTGGTTGATAATTCAACCATTGGTCCTTTCTTAATTAACTGATTTCTCTCCTTGGGATCTGAAGGAGGTTTATTATCCTCATCAAGGGAATTTGGGGTTATTTGATATAATGACCCTCCCTTATAGTTTTCACATTCTTTCCTCTAGTGATATCATGGCTAGTACTTTCAAGGCTTCACCCC
>ML777124.1:228820-243822 GCA_009831015.1 Picea engelmannii
AACTCAAACAATAATACATTTACATTGTCCACATGCCTTAGCATGGTAATCCTATTTTATGATTAATTACAAGTTGGGGGAAACAGGGGTGTTACAATTCCCTCCCCCTTAAAGGAACACCATCCTCGGTGTTCTTTCTCAAAACACATGTCATGCCTTTCTCATTTAGTTGTTTCGGAAATCTTGATCCTTCTTCCTCGGTCAAGTCCTTTTTCATACCTTTAATGTTAGTCACCTGATTTCAATAATTCTTGGACAAAAAGCACGTTAATCATAGTCTTATGCGAAAACATTGCATAAAAAAAAAATCTAGGAAAATTTCATAATCTTAGCACAATAATTATCTGTGTAGTTTGTTGATTTGTATCCACATGGTTGATTTGTTATCCAAGATCATTCTTTTTCCTTGACATACCCATTGGGTGCATGATACCAATTCAATAGTTTACAAGAACTATCATGGTTTCATCTTTCTTGTGGTCACTCACCCTCGAGGCCCAGGCTCAGGCATCCCCTTCTCTGTTATACAGTCCCTCGGGTGATCCATCTTGTCTTGCCAAGGTTTTCTCACATAGGAAGAACTACCCATCATGTGCATGATCCCGATCAATAGTTTAAAAGAACTATTAAGTTCTCCTCTTCCTTGCAGTCACTCACCCTCTAGGCCCAGGCTCAGGCATCCCCTTCTCTGCTATACAGTCCCTCAGGTGATCCATCTTGCCTTGCCAAGGTTTTATCGCACAGAAAGAATTCCAAAGACTCTGTCAAGTCTTACAGTCGAGGCATCCCTCATACTTGCTCTGTTGAGACATCCCTCCGACTTGTGTTACATCAACACAATATATTCTAGGCGATCATGGCTTACCACGGGGTTCTCATGGCTTAGCAGTAGCCATTTTTTTATAGTTTTACATCTTGACAGCCTTTCGGCTCAGCTAAAGTTAGGAACGAAGGTTACTCTCCTTCTCCCAACTCAATCGTAGATGGGGACGAAGGTTACTCTCCTTCTCCTGAGTCATTCTTTATTTCATGTGATCGGATTATACTCTTTCTCACCCATATCATAGGCATATAAAAATTCACGAGACATGATCATAAATTTTAAATTCAAAATTTCCTTGTAACTCTATGACCCATAGATATCCAAATTCCACATTTTGTTTCCATATTTGTTTCGCACAAGAAATAGATTCATAATTATGGGACTTTCCTTCCCATAGCAGTTTGGCTCAGCGGGCAATTGGTCTTCCTTATGGCTTACAACGCTGTCATATTCAAGACTCCCTTGCTTCCTGCACTTTCAACTTCAATCAGCCAAACAAATTGTTAGTTTCCATGCACATGCTTTTTATTGCATGAACATACATTTTATTGCACCTTTATAACGGCATCACAAACAATTTTAGAACTGTGCATACTAACAATCAAATTCACGTTCTCCAAAAAGGAAATACCATTTCTTGCAGTTTGGCTCAGTATGCAATTGGTCTTCCTTATGGGCTTACAATACTGCCATATCCAAGACCCATTTCCTCCTGCAATTTCAACATTCCTCAGCCAAAAAAATTGTTAGTTTTCATGCACATTACCTTTTCAAAATCAAGCATACTAACAGTCCAAGTCATTTTCATCTATTCAAGCATACCAAGCAAAAAGGATACATCATTCCTTACCTATGCATCATTTCAGCCTACCAAATTTTTCAAAATGTAATTCAGATATCAATTGACCTTAATGAATGTTCCAACCTTCGTGGCCACATTCATACCCAATGCACCTTTGCATTGATTTTAAGTTTCCCACACTTTACGACAAGTACTTTGTCATGGTGCATTGGAGCTTAGCCAAGCTTTTCACCATATGGTTTATTCATTCCCATTCATTGTTGCAGCAGGACTATGCTTTCGGCTACATGATGATCACAATTCCAATTCAATACATATGAAACTACAAGTTTCACATGAATTCCTTTAAGCATTCCTCCTTCATTAAGAACCAGGGTGCCAACACTCATGGCCACCCAAATTTGGTTTTCTCTAACACCTATACAATGTAAGTAGAAATGTTGGAAGGTCCTCCTTCCTTAATGGAAATCCATTGTATGTCCTTTATGAAAACATGCATTTCCTGGAAGAAATTCCATGCAATGTGCTATCTATGATCACTTTTGTTTCCAATCGTTCCTTTATTGGTCCATGTGTTCATGACATATCAGTTCATGAATTCTTCCAAGGATTACAATCGGTCTTTACTACCAGAGGTTCACACCTCCATCATTTAGGTTCTCCTTCTTGAATCATACCCTACTTGGGTATCCAAGGCATACAACTGCCTTTCAATGTTCCATACATAACATTAAGACCGTAAAATACTTCATAAGGGATTCTTACCCAATCCCTTCATACCTTGTGCCACATAGACATGAACATTTTTATACCTGTTTTGGTTGTTAGCACCCCCTCTGATATTATTCCAACAGTGGTGCTCCATGGGGACTTTTAAATTCCCTTCAAAAATATTTCAACAATAACCTTCTCATATGCATCCTCTGATTGAGGTTGTTCATTATTGGCAACTGTCTTTCTCAACGGTTCCAATCTATTTCCTTCTACACATTACATACATCATAACCACATTAGTCGTCATGTAAATTAAAAATGCGAGTACCATAGCATTCAAATTAATAAAACATTTTCAGACATGTCCTAGCATATTTGTATGCACTTCATCACATTATCCTTAATGTTTTCATGAGTGCAACACAACAGTTCTCAATCGTTTCTACAATAATACAACCATCATCACTATGGTGTCAAAACATTTACTTTCATCAATGTACTAGCTTTCTCATCCTAGAGAAAAACATAGTACACAGCAAGAAAAGAATTGAGGGCTCTCCCCTTCTTCAAATTATTTCTGCATTGCTTGGGACTTTTCAGCCCAGCCGAATTATTTCTAAGGCCTCACTGTCTTTTCATTGCTTTTGCAATTTACTCCCTGTTGGGATCTTCCTACTCTTTTCCTTGAGCAGCCTTGGTTAGGCCTCGCCCTAACCTTTTTGGAATACAACAACATGCTTTAATAGCAAACTTTTTTTCATAATGGATCATGAACCTGTGCATCCTACACATTACCATTCATTTATCAGAATGGTCAATACTCATTTATTAGTCTTCTATTCATTGTATGATGTTTTTCAAAATGTAATCCAGGATTCTATATATAAGCTTGTGGCTCACTTCTTAATTATCAGTAGTCATTAAGTTTGTGTCTTTGTTTTCCCGATAGAGTCTTCATATAGTTCCTCCACAGGGAACTCCTTCAGCATGCAACTTCCTTATTGCATATCGATCACTATTTGTGATGGCCTCAACCTTGAGTTAGCTTTAGTAGTTTACCAAATATCCCATAAGGAATATAAACATGCATCTTTGTCATGTACCCAAATTATGCATCCATACATATTCTGGTTTTGTTAACTTACATCCATGATGTACTTAACCATATTCATAATCCTAAACCTACCTGTAGCGGTCATAGGTATGTTTCACAACCCACCTACATCTCTACCTTTAAGATCAATCAACTCAGGATTGTTCACAATCCTTCTCATGTGACTCTCAAAGGCATAATCATTTGCCTCTTATTATGACAACAGAGCATCTTTGCTCATTTACCCTTTTTTATCTAATTATATTAGTATTTCCTAAGGAAAGGGAATACATTCCCCCTCAAGCTATTATTTGGAACATAACTTTCATGACTCTTCGGAATGGAGTCAACCATGCATCCATAATATTCATTTATTCTGGACAACAACAATTTTTGCTTTATATTTCACTCATCAGGGCAACCATATTGTATCTATAGCTATACTCTTACATCATACATGTGCATCACTTGCACATTCAATATCGTTCATACCTAACTGGTATTAATATCAGGCTTCATATTGAAAGCTCCACAATGCATTAAACCTATGCACTCAAGCATAATTAAACACGAATAAGTATTCATCCTTCTAGCTTATTGCTTGGACCTTTTTCCATGTCATTCACACACATGGACATATCAGGATTCTATATCATTTTCCCAAGGATCTTCCAATCATCCTTATGATCATGTATACACATTCGTGTATAAGTAGGTGCATCTCTTGCACCTTTTTACCTCATGCATTCACTTGATAGTTTAATTTCATCATTAGTGTCCTTTAGTTTGAGATTTCAATCACTTACATGACTAATCTCACAGTCATATCTTGTATTGATCTTGTCTTTTCTCAAGGCAATAACCAACCAGGGTCACTTTCCTCTTTATGCAACAACGTCTAGCAAGAAAACCTTATTGCCTTAGCGTCCATAGGGTTTTACCCATCTCACGTTCCTCTGGTCATGAGGAGTTATATACTTTGATTTTAATATAAAGTAGTAACTATAATTGCCAAGGATCCTACCTGATCCTATCATATTCCTTTAATCCCAGAAGGGTATTAACCATTATATAATCCACCATCATCAGTTCCTGAAGTTCCAACTGCCCATGCTTAGAAGTAGTGTTACGAACACAAGGTCATTTGTCCTTCGGCCTTCAGATGCTCTTGACAGAACCCTGCCACCTTAAGCTATCCACATTCAAGTCTTATTATAAATGTTAATTAGCATATCCCTACTCTGGTAAGAGTAGTTATCACTTTGACAAAGGGATAAAAAAATTATTCTGCTGAAATTCAACAAGAATTCCCAAAATCACAGGTTCAATATGTAGTCCTTCTCCTCAAGGAGTAAATACAGATAACAATACCTCCTTACGCAACTTGTACATGAGCCCAAGCAGGAAAAGTTTTGTAACCATGTTCTGATACCAATTTGTAACACACCCACGATGGGACATAAAAAAATTATCTTTTCTTAAAGGACAAAATCTTCATTCCTGGTTTCTAATTTGGAAAGTCAGGGAACCAGCCCGACCTCCTAGTCAAGGATCTTCGATTCCGAAGCCAAAAAATTCTCTAAGACCTTGATGGTCTCGTTATGTAATTAAACACAGGACCTTTTGTCTTCTTGGTGCAGGTTTAATGGCACCTGCGACCTTCCCTTTAGCTCCCCTGCGAAATCTCAAAGTACTGGGTGTTAGCTCCTTTTCTGGATAAGCCCCCTCTTGATGTGACCTTGGGCGATGACCTTACAGGAATGCATGATTGCGGACGTGGCCAAAGGCGGTTTGAATCAAACTGATTTTCAGCCTGCAATTCTCCTCGAGCCTCCACATGTCCTCTTTTCAAATCCACGGTTTGAATTGTGGCCCGCCCTCAAATTTTTAACGTCCGTGCAACTCTTGTCCTTGCAATGCTATGGGACCATCGATCTCTCGATCTTGATAGTTCTTTGAAAACCGATGGTTCATATCTGCCCCTGTCATACCTATGGATCATATCTGACCTCTTTCAAAATCAACGAACGAGATCTCCTTCGTGATTTCGGGTTTCGGGAGTTTCAACTCTCAAAACCATGCTCTCTTCCATACTTCAATCTTCTGAGTTGATGATCCGTGGACACCCGTCCTCCTAATCAATGGCCTTGCCTTTACTTCGGGTGGTTGACCTTTCAACTGGATCAAAATTCCTACCTTTACTTCGGTTAGTTGACCTTTCAACTGGATCAACGGTCCTGTGGCACTCTTCTCGATCAACGATCAAGATCTCCTTCGGGTTTCGGACTTCTGAGATCTCAAATCTCAAACTTCACCCTTTTTCCCAATGGCTTCTATCCAAAGGTTGTAATCCATTGATGTGTGTCCTCTTGATCTAACGATCGAGAATTACTTCGGGTCTTTGCCCAAAGTCCACAGATTTTCTCCACGTCTCCCTTAGATCGGACGACTACGAATTACTTCGGATATTTATGTGGAGTTCTCATATTTTCACCATGTCTCCCTTGGATCTGACGGCTATGAATTACTTCGGATCTTTATCCGGAATTCTCAAATTTTTTCCACGTCTCCCTTGGAGTTGACGGCTCAGATCCACCTCGGGTGATCTAACGCTTGATATTCAATTTGGATGATCTGACGACTCATCTTCACTTCGGCTGATCGGATGGTTGAGATTTACTTCGGATTTCTGGAAGTTCGAACTTCGAAATTATCAACTCTCAAACCTTGCCTTCTCTTGAATAGACAATATCTGACAGCTCAGATTCACCTTGGCGATCCCACGCTTGAGATTTACTTCGGGTGATCTGACGGCTCAGATTCACCTTGGCGATCCCACGCTTGAGATTTACTTCGGGTGATCTGACGGCTTAGATCTTCTTTGTCTGATCAGACGATTGCGATTCACTTTGTATTTTTGGGACTTTGGACTTCGCGAATATCAAATCTGAACTAAGAAACTCTCGAATGGATTTCTTGAAGCTGTTGATCTGACGGCTCAGATTCACTTTGGAAATCCGACGCTTGAGGTTTACCTCGGATGATTCGACGATCGACTTTTACTTTGGGTCTTCACCCAGAATACTTAGATTCAAGCCACATGTCCTCTAGATCTGATGGTTCATATCTACTTCGGATGATCTGACGATTGACGTTTACTTCGGGTCTTCACCCAAAATCCACAGATTCACGCCACCTGTCCTCTAGATCTGATGATTCAGATCTACTTCGAACGATATGACGGTTGAAATTTACTTTAGGTCTTTACCCGGAATCCACAGATTCATGCCACCTATCCTCTAGCTCTGACGGTTCAGATCTACTTCGGATGATCTAATGGTTGATGTTTACTTCGGGTCTTTACCCGAAAGCCACAGATTCACGCCACCTATCCTCTAGATCTGACGGTTCAGATCTACTTTGGATGATCTGACGGTTGATGTTTACTTCAGGTCTTTACCCAGAATCCACAGATTCACGCCACCTGTCCTATGGATATGACGATCCATATATCTTCATCTCTTTGGCGCTTAGGCCCTTCGACACTTCGACACTTCGTCCCTCTGAGCTTTGGGAGTTTCAAATCTCAATCGGAAACTGTCGAAGTGATTTCTCTGAAGTTACTAATCTACTGACGCGTGTACCCTAGCGATCAATGACCAGGATTTACTCTGACTATTTGTCCTCCTCTGTTTCCACAATCCTCCGAAGTTGTGGATCTTATCTCACTTGTCCTCCTTGATGATGGACGGTCCCAATTTACTTTGGGACTTCGGGACTTTGACAAGTCCACTCTTTTACACACACAAGGGTTAAGTCTCATGCATTTACTTCCAGATCCAATGGTTACTGGTCCTTCGTGCTCAGATCCAACAGATGGTATTCGTTCCTCTCCTCTTTGCTTCCTTTGTTCATTGGGCATTGATCTAATGGTCTAGGCTCCTCTCCAAAATTGATCCGACGGTTGTTGTTGCTCCTCCTCTTAAGCTTTCGACTTCCTCTATCTTAGAGTATTTTATAAGTATTCAAAGGCCTCGGCCTTTGTTCCTCCTACAAGTCTGTCTCTTGGACCTCGTCTGCATTTCTGAAAAGCGCTTATCTCTTCTAATCTTCGGGACTTGGAATAAGTCCTACTATTGTGACCTCTTAGCACTATCTCTTCTAAGCTTCAACTGCTCAGACCTTGAAGGTCTATGTCCCTTCTATTCCTCAAAGGGATATTTGTGCCCTCCTAGCAACTTTTGTTCAAGCACTCCTTAGTGAGTTGCAGAGTGTTCAGTAACTTTGTGAGTGTCTCCTAAGTGCTTTGTAACTTTGCCTTCATGTTTTTGGTCACTCCAACATGCGACTCTCTCGAAGCATGGACTCTAAATCTCATAGATCGGATGGTCGAGAAGGATCCCGACGGATCCATAGATCCACGGTCCAGATTAACTTTGGGACTTATGGACTTCGGGGATTTTTACTTCCCTTACGACTAACTCACAGTTCGTCGAACTCCCGAAGTCCGGAGGACTCAAGGGGATAAATATCGCACTCCTTTCTGTATCCAATGTTCACAACGGACCTTGTCTCTTTCCGAATAGTTTCTCGTTCGTTCGTCATCCGAACAAAGGAGCCTTCCCTTTCGATACTTCAATCTCACTACTCTTCCTGAGCTTTGTTAGCTCTAGAAGGCTTAAGGGATTTGCACTCTTTCTCTTGGACGTAACACTTGGAAGAATCCTTCTGCGCACCCCTTATGTTCATTCCTCAATTCTAGAAATTAAGTGGTTCTCGGTCTCTATTTGCCTCGTAGAGAGCATGTGCACATGTTCACTATCTCTCCTGAGCTTTAACAGACTCTGTCCTCCAAGGGACTCAGAACGACTAGGAGGGTCGACATGCGTACATGAAACTATACCCAAGGTCGACGAACTCATAGTTCATGGCTCTAGCTTAAGCCCCCATAGGATGCAAGCATTTACGTGTATAAAACATATCCCATCCATATAACTTCCTACTTGCCTAATTATACAATCAAGCAGACACCAAAAAGGGGTAGAGTATAAATCATTAATCAAACATATATATCCCTGCAAAATTCATAGGATATTCAACTTAATTCACAATACCACTTAAATTCACAAGATATGCGATTTACTTATCTATTACAGGTGGTAGCCAACTAACTGATTGTGGGTGTTTGTCCTTCCACCCGAACATAGTCTCAGAGGTATTCATTCTTATCACTCTGGCCACCCCCGTCCCAAGCCATGATATCACCAGGGAACTCTTGTAGTTCTCAAGGACTCTTTCTCTGTTTCGGCTCCTGCTTAGGTTTTGTTCTTTGCAAACTTTCAGAGAATTTCTTCTCTATTATGGCATTGGTGAGGTTTATTAGATGCTCACTCAGCATCAATCTCGTGGCCTTCTATTAATTATCCATTGGGGAGATCTACCCTTCTCCTTATCTATTTGTATCTCTTTCTTCTAGGATGGTTCTCGACCCATCATGTTCCTTCTGTCAGAGGGGAGCTTCGGTCAGCTTGGTCTGCCATACCCAGTGGTACTTTGGGCTGACATTCTACAGTTTTGGCCATGCTTCCATTTATGGGAGTGGTTGATAATCCAACCATTGGTCCTTTCTTAATTAATTGATTTCTCTCCTTGGGATCTGAAGGAGGTTTATTATCCTCATCAAGGGAATTTGGGGTTATTTGATATAATGACCCTCCCTTATAGTTTTCACATTCTTTCCTCTAGTGATATCATGGCTAGTACTTTCAAGGCTTCACCCCCACAGTCAGTTATTGGAAACTCAAACAATAATACATTTACATTGTCCACATGTCTTAGCATGGTAATCCTATTTTATGATTAATTACAAGCTGGGGGAAACAGGGGTGTTACAGTTATCTGTTTCCTTTTTTAACAAGCTTGACACAGAAAGTTAACTATGCTCATGGTTATCTATTTCATTTTTTAACGAGCTTGACAAAAAAATCAAACTATGCTCATGGTTATCTGTTTCATTTTTAATGATCTTGGCACAAAAAGTGAACTATGTTCATGTGTCTTGACCATAGTTTCCAAGAGGTCTTCATCAAACAGAAGGGCATTGCTCTGGAAATAATTTATGTCAAGAGACTCAATAGGGGTAATGGGGGAAATATCAGGCTCCAAATCCCCCATTGAATGGTTCACCATGTCAACTATCGGATCTGAGTCTAAAGAAGTTGGGCATACAGTGAGAGGCTCCTTCTCATTAGCAGTTGAAGGCATGGGATAGAATACCACATAATTAACTTGTGGTGGGAGGGATATCAATTTCATATAAGGAGCATTAAGGGAAGTCAGATGGTCAGCAGTTAGATAAGGACTAACAAATGAAATTTGTTCAATGGTCACAATGTTTCCATTATGAGGGAAATGCATCACTCGAAAGAGTGTGGACAAGACATCTTTCATAGCATAGACATAGTCTCACCCAAGGAGTAAATTAAAGTCCAAGGGACCTTGAATTACCATAACATCGATACTGGCAATTTTCGCTCCTAAGGTGATGTGTAACTAAGGAAGGATCCCTAAAGGTTCATTGGATCTTCTATTAAAATCCAACAAATGATGGGTAACTGGCACAAGTTGAGGGGAAACCATAGCTTACCAAGTAGTTGAGGAGAGAATTCTAACAGAAGTGCTTTCGTCAACAATAGTGTGATGTATGATCGTATCGCAAACCTGCAGAGTAATTTGGAAATGCATGCTTCTGAGGAGGGGGGTTATGTTGAAACGAGTGAAATCCCCCCTTTTCTAGGGGAATATGAAGTGACAATAAAAACCTGAGTGGTATTCACTTCACTCTCTGAGGGAAGATTGGGATTGAGTGAGGATTGAATCAGACCGACCACTTCATCAACCAACGGTTGGTTGGGAGAGGACTCATGGGAAGCAGCTACAGATTTTTTCTGAGAAACAACAATGTCTTCCAATAATTTTAAAACTTCATCCATACGAGGGTAAAGGTAAGTGAGGTGCATTTCCCTGCATAACCGGCAAGGAATCCCTACTTTACCCTTTTTTGCCCCAACCTTATGATCATTGGTTGATGGGTTCTCACCAACATGACTTGAAGTGGCTGGAAACACGAGTTATTGAGAACACATGTACCACACTTCTAAGACCTTAGGAATAATATGGCAATGGTTAAGAAGGTGGTCACCCTTACAAATCCTACAAAATAATTTAGGCTTGTAGCCTATATTGGTAGGATTTTCAACAATACCAACACTCACGACAATGGTTGGTTGATTGCCCCATTTCTTACTTTGCTACTTCTTTTTCATCCTTTTCTTCTTCTCCTTAGCCTCCTAGTTACTAGCATCAAGGATTTCACTTGGTGAGGAAGAAGAAAGGGAAAAAGACGTGATGGGTGAAGAAGGAAAAGGGTCAATAGGAGGTTGATGTTCTTGAGGTGGAGCTTTTTCTTGCGCAGTAGCAGGGGCATTAGGAACCACGGGAGTGGAAAACAACCATACTGATAACCCCACAATGAAACCAGGAAGAGTCAATGTAGCAATGTAGGGAGTACCAACATTTCCAAAACAAGGAAAAGCATAAGGTTCCTCGTAAAAAGATGTCCCTTGGTTGGTAGCCTCAAGAACTGTTTCCATGGGCGAGGATTCAACCTAGGGTCTACTAAACATCAAAGAGAACACACTTCCAAAGTCCCTACAATATAAGATAAAGTAAACAACTCCCTTATGACAGGGACAAATGAAGTAAGGATCTTCCATAGATGTGAGATGAAGCCATCAACGAAGAAATTAGCAATAGTTACGATAACCTTCACACAACAATCCCCCAAGGTGAAAATCAGAGCTCGCGGGAAAAGACCCTCCTGATTCACTAAAGTGGAGATTGAACGTCTCTCATAGGTACCACAAGGAACCTTCCTTCCAGAAGGAATCTCGCTCACAATCATTGTGTCGAATCCTAGGAGAGGTTACTATGTTTATCAATTCACAATTAATGGTCAGGGGTGGGGGTACAGTCAACAATCAAGACTAGAAAATGGGCATGGAAATGTTGGGCACAAATCCATGACCCAAAACTAAGAATAAGTGGCATCACCACGAGGATCTACCACTCTTCAAAGCCCCAAAATTGTGATAGTCCCACTAGGCGAACGGAAGAGGGGAAATCTCATCTGATCACTTTGATTGACCTCGTGTTTGACTCTTGTGTGACAGGATATTTCCTGACTAACGTTAATTTCTACTATTGGATTTTACACTCTCTAGTATTCTATATTCTTCTCCATGTGGCCTTGAATATTTAACTCTCCACCCTACTATCAAGGCCCTAAAATCCTAGACTCATTGGTTTACTATCAAAGAAACAAAGTATAAGTGATTTTAGATTATGTGCCTTGTTCCTTTTAATGGTTATTTGTTACTCAATAGGGTAAGCGAAAGTGGACTATATGGTGTTATGACTCGACTCTAAACCATGCACAAAAATGAAATGCAAAGATTTCATTTTCGATGAATGTTATCTATGGTAAAGAGGAGAGTCTTTTGATTTATCATATGCATATACCCAACGCAATTTACTTCTCTCTAAAGTGTGAGCTTGAACATGTCGTTCTAGAATGAAAGATTTTATTTTGTTTGTTTTTCAAATGCAATGAAATAACTTCAAATGCAACTCTTTTTGGCTTCCTTACTTTCAAACAAAATTAAATAATTCAACGGGGATGCAAAGGATCATGAAGCAAAAAGACGCAAACAAAACATGCACTCAAAAAGTTGACAAGAACTCAAAGAATTCAAATGTAAGAATGACTCCAACACACATTCAAACAAGAACCCAAAAATGTAAAGTAAAGGAAAACCACTTTTTGAAACCTCAAAATTCAAGTAGCAAAGATCAAAGCTCAATGAAAATTTGCAGCAAGGCCAAAGAGATTAGGAGTACACTCAAGGGATCAAAAGTTTTTCGAAGAGGGTAAGAGTGAGAAACTCAACAACAAGGCTTAATATAACATATGCAATCCCAAAATTTGTAAAACACCTACAAGGCCTTGGAATCAAGGTGACAAAAATTTGAATGCCTATAGCTAATAAGGATCAAACTATCGATTACATAGACTTACCCAAAGGATCGAGTTAACCTTGGACAGTCATGTACACTTCACAATTTGATAGGAGATGGAAACTCAAAAGAGGCAACAAAAATATGATAAGCACTAAACTTTAATCAATCAAAGCCACAATCATGCATGAAGGACTCTGATATAAGGTTATTAGACAGGAATCTGACCAAAAAGAGGCAACGCAAGCTCAAAATCCACTCAGAGAGATAATTTTTGCCCCTCTTGCAGACAGGTTGATGATCAAGGTTTCATTGCTCCTCAAGAAACTAAGAGAGGACGATAATCAGGGTTTCATCGCTCCCCAAGACACTGAGAGAGAGCGATAATCAGGGTTTCATCGCTCCCCAATACACTAAGAGAGGGGGATAATCAGTATGTTATTTCCATGTATTCCCTTATGGGGGGGATGAAGTCTGGAAAGTGGTGAAAAGACACAAACCTCGCCCAAATCTGAGAAAGGGTCAAGTTCTTCACTCAGTAAGATTCCCAATGATGATGAGGGAAGGGGAGAATTCAAAGAATATGCATACAATTCAAAAAGATCAAGCAACAAGCAAAAATTCAAAGGGATGGAAAACATTAAGGAAAGATCAAAATGAGCATTCCCTAGTGGAGTTGTGAATTTCTGTTGTGGAAACATTTCCCCTGCAAACAGGTGAAACCCCCCTTGGATCAATACTCCTTTGATCCAAGACAAAAGGCAACAAATGGTTCCCTACTTTCCCCTTCAATCTATTCTATATGCCCATAGACAAAATGAGAAGAGAAGATGAGATAATGGGATAGATAACCTACGTCATTTCCTTAGGTTGTCCTCGCTAATCCAACCCTTAATGTTGATGTCCAAGCTCTTGGTGCAAGAGAAACCCTGCAAAGAACAAAGCAATAATTCTTTCTTCCACAATATATTGTTAAGAAAAATAAATTTATCTATATTGAACTAAGCAAATATAGACATGCATATGATAAGTAACATATGCATGGGGGGAATAGGCCAATTTATATTTTAAGGAGAGCAATAAGTAATGAATCATTTACAACCTTGATGTTGATGTTGCAGTAGCTCCTCCAATATCTCCTTTCCAACCCTTTGAATGTCATAAGATCAGAAGTATGATACTCTAACATTATTCCTGCTTTTCACCCAAGAATGACCTTCATTATATAGGAGTTGAGCCATAACAACCATAGGATCATTTAAGGAGAGGATAGGATCAAATGAGGATTTTGTTGAACAGACAAGATAGACCTTGCCTTGGATAGAGGGTAGCTCAAACCAACCCCTAACAAACTAAAACCTCCCAAAAACAACCCCTAAAATTAAGGTATGATGGTTGTAACCACTTCATCTCTCCCCTATAACTGAGCACAAGGTGAGAGCACCACTCCCCTATAACTAGGAAAGGAGAAATCACAGTGGTTCATCCTCCTATGTATATGGGCAGGGGAGAGATGAAACTCAAAAAGGTTCAAAATATCAAGGTGAAAGATAGTATTTTGACCTCCAAATGATAGGTTTCCCCTCCAACATGTCTAGGTATTATGACAAATATGCCCACATGGCGATGAATTGCAACACTTAAGTGCGACAAATAGGTGTGTAACAACTAGCTACATGAGCTAAAAGAAGAATTAATGATATTTTTAAGGAATTTCCAATTGACATGTGTTGGATTACTGAGAGGGGGGGTGAATCAGTCATAGCGTAATTATAATCATTTTTCTTCAAATGTTATATCAATGTAGAATTATTATCCAATAATGAGCAGTAAGAATAAACAATCACATACATACACAGTACACCAGTGTTTTACGTGGAAACCCAAATTAGGAGAAAACCACGGAATGATTTTTCTTATATGTATTGAAGAATTACATTCATTGGAAGCACCAACTTCCTTTGTTTTCTAGCTGCAACTGGAAGGAGGCTCCAACCCCCTAGTTTCTCAGGCTACAACCTGAGGGAAGCTCCAACTACCTAATTCTCTGGCTACAACCAAAAGGAGGCTACAACCCCCTATGTTCTCTGGCTACAACCACCTGTCCTTGCCCCGTCTTGCAACCCTAAAGTAGAAGTAGAATGATGGAACCACTGTCACACTATCACTATGAAATATACCACTGTAAACCTGTCCAATAAATCTGAACCATGCATCAACCATGCATCAACTTGTACCTCAACCTGTAATCAACCTGTACCATAAACAAGTGCATCAACCATGCACCAACTTGTACCAAACAACCTGTAATCAACCTGTACCATAAACAAATGCATCCAACCATGTACCAATTATGTACCAATCATGTGTCAACTACTCATCAACTATGACTCATCAATATGTACCAACATCATCAACTATACACCTCATGTATGTGCCAACTCATCAACTGCTTGTCTCAACCATGTACTCAACATGTACCTCAACCAAAAGCC